>QANX01004484.1:0-71857 GCA_003254975.1 Ochetophila trinervis | reverse complement strand
TTAACATTTAAAATTTTCTTTTTTTTGGTAAATATTTAACATTTAATTTGGTTGTCCAAACAAAGTAAACAAAATTAATGAACCCTGCATATAACCCGGGGTCCCCACATTTTATGGTACGGGGAAAAGTCAGAGAGACCAAAGGAACTCTTGACGTTAACACCGTTTCTTATTACGGGGTATCCCGGTACGTACACGGGTTCATCTTGTAACAAGAAATGCTATATTCACCCGAATATAACCCGGGGTACTCGCATTTGATGGTACGGGGCACAAGTCCGAGACACCAAAGGACAGCTTGACATTAACCCCATTTCTTATTGTGGGGTATCCTAGTACGTACACGGGGTATATTCTGAAATGTATGAACCTTTTACTAACAAAAGGACAATGGGATAAATATTTATCCCGTGAATAATTGCAGCGTTCATGTTTATTTATACGGGGTGAATTCAATATATACCCAAAATATTCAATTGTGACTGGTTATGTGCCATAAATTATGACAACCACAGGGTAAAAAATAAGTACAATGTTAACTATGACGTTAGTGAGGTTGGTAGTCCATACAGAAATGTAATAAATTTTTGTACATCATGTAATAAGTTTTTGGTTGGTGAATGACCAACCACAGTCATAAATGCCCCAATGGAATCCTATTATTCCAATCATCATGGTCAAACAACATCTCATTGTTTTCTCAAACCAACCTACATTTCAGACTAACTTGCATTTCACAGTTTCATTTCAGTGGATTTGCAATTTCAATGCCATGCCGTGCGAACAACAAATATTTGAGTTCACTCTATACATGTATTTCTAGGTTTATATTATAATTTGAGTTCACAGCATTTCTTGAAAATTGTGTGGACAATCTATTAATGTGGCATTGTTAGGGACAAATGTTGTGATTTTACTGTTAGTCGTAAATTATAGATTTTATTCGTCGTTTGCCTGAATAATACAATATATTTGGCTTTGCAAATTCCGTGGTATAGCACCCCAAATTTTTAGAAGTCAAGGAAAATGTAGTATAGTTGAAACTTTTGTAGAAGATATAAATATAGTGGATGGTCGTAGGGTGGAAGTTAAAAACATTTGACAACTGATTATGGAAAGTATGGATTGCAATAATTCAGAGAGTATGAACATCGAAGATGTTGAAATGAAATTCATAAATGGAAAAAATTATGGTTCTTTGTGCACATAAGACATGATAGGTGAAAAGTTTGAGTTTGTTGAAGCTGCAGTTGAGTTCTATTTAACGTATGCCAAAATAATTGGATTCGGCATGCGCAAACGTCATGTGAAAAAGGATTGTAATGGAGACATTCGGAAACACATTTGGGTTTGTGTAAAAGAAGGATATAGAAGCCATATGTGGAACGACAAAAAAGATAGGCAGAGGGAACCGAGAGCACTTACTCGAGTAGGATGTCCAGCTTTGTTTGGTGTGATTAAAAATAGGGCAAAAGGAAATTGGATAGTGATGAAATTTGTACATGGCCATTCACATCATTTGCTAAATGGTATCCAAATACAGTTTTTTCGATCGAACCGATCAGTTGAAGATCCCTACCTGACAGAAGCTAGAGGCATGCACCATGTTGGTATTGGAACATCTAAAATATTGGAGTACATGGCAGACAAAGCTGGTGGATACGATCGAGTAGGGTTCACATTCAAAGTGAATGATGGTGTACACAAAATGAATGCAGAAAGTTTGATCACCCACTTTTGTACTAAGAATGAGATAAATCTGGATATATTTTTTGACTATACAGTTGACTTGGATAATAGACTTACAAACATATTTTGGGCAGACTCAATATCTCGGTTTGATTACCGCTGTTTTGGGGATGTGATGGCATTCGATGCCACTTACAAAACGAACGTGTATGGTAAGCCACTGGTTATACTAGTGGGTGTAAACCACCATAGCAGGACGTGCATTTTTGGAATGGCATTGCTAGTCGATGAATCTGTTGAAACGTATACATGGGTTTTGCGTACTTTCCTTCAAGAAATATACAATAAGCATCCTAATTCAGTTGTAACTGATGGAGATAAGGCAATGAAAAAAACAATTCAAGAAGTTTTTCTGCACGTGAACCACCGACTGTGCACATGGCATATAGAAAGAAATGCTCAAGAAAACTTGCATGATCCAGACAAGGTGCGGGCATTCACTGATTGCATGATGAATGAGTGCAGTGTGGAAGAGTTCCAAAATCGATGGTCTCACATGCTGGACAAATTTTCTTTGCATGGTAATGAATTGATAAAAAATATGAATGAGACACGTGGACTATGGACAGAAGCTTTCATGAAGGAAAATTTTTTAGCTAGTTTGCGTAGCACTCAGAGATATGAGAGCATGAATTCTTGTATGAACAAATATGTGAAAGGCAGATTGAAGTTATATGAGTTCATAATGCAGGTAGACCAGGCTATATCATGGGTGCATAACAAGGAGGTACACGACGATGTTAAGAGTACATCTACAATTTCAGTCCCTATTACACACCTCAAGCATTATGAGAAACATGCAAGAGATGTATACACCAAGAAAATTTATAAGAAAGTGCATATCCAGATAAAAGATGAGACATTATTGATTAAAAACAATTTTGTTGGATACAGAGACAAGAGGTTGTACAGCTTGACTAAGTTTAGAAAATCTCAGTCCGAATGGAGCGTCACGTATTATGTTAAACATAACCATATAGAATGTTCATGCAACTTATTTGACAATGTTGGCATTCCATGTAGTCATGCCTTATACTTCATGAAGTAGGAGCATCTTGATAAAATTCCTGATTCATTGATTATACCTCGGTGGAGAAAGGATGCAAAGATCGAGGGAACCAAACAACATTGTGGGGTAGGTGAATTATCCAACGAGGCAGAAACGTCAATTCGTTATGCATCATTGTCTGTAATCAGTAACAAGATATGTTTGTTTGGATCAAAAACTGAAGGAGGATACGAAGTGGCTAAAAGATAAATGTTTAATTTGGTAAGTCAATTAGAAGAAGCTGCGAAGGTCTTTGATGAAACAGAATTGACAGTTGAAGATAGAAAAGGGAAACACAATGTCGTACAAGATCCACTTGTAGTGAAGACCAAAGGTGGAGCAGCTGCTAGGACGAAGGAGGCAAAAGAACGACGATGCAGTCAGTGCAAAATGGTTGGTCACACGAAGTGAACATGTGTAAAAAAATTGACAGACAACAAATGTGGATACTTTAACACATCCAACAATGTTGGATTAAATGATACTGCATCCGAAATTAGTTGGAAATCGTCAAGGACAGTAGACTTCATTGAGCATGAGTTAATGCACACTGGCGGGTGGGAGCACGTAGATTGTGACCAAATGTCCCAAACAACATTTCAAACCAACACAAGTATCGACAACATAACCAAAGACGATTCGTTGGGTCCATAGTGGCAGGGAGGTTATAGGTAAGTTTTTTACCTTGGAATCAAATATAAACTGGATTGCAGATTCCAACCCTTTGCTACATGTAATGTGAAGTTCAAAAAATAGAGAGCAATTTTAACTGTATTAGCAACTTACGTATTTAAACTCGCTTAATCATTGATGTTAATACTTTCCTGTTAATATATGAATGCCAAAATAATTCAAATTATAGTTTATTAGAAAGTCGTAGTTGGAGTGTATAACTTATCAAATAAGGAAATGTTGTGGTGCAAGATAGATCACAAAACAGTTAACAGTTTGCGTCAATCATATAAAGCGGAAAAGTTGAATTGGAACAATGCACTTTTAAGTACATAAATTCTCTCTATTTCTGAAATGACATCTTGTGACTGTACAGACACCAATAACAAAAAAAAATATGTTTCTGCGTATCAAACACAAACTAAGATAATGAAATTCAACAGTTTTAACCCAGTGACTGAAATGACAAAAAAGTATGTACAGTCGCCAAGCAACAAAAAAAAAACTATGCTTGTGCGTATAAAACAAAACCCAAAATACATTATCCCACACTTTATGTATTTTCCTCTGTACTTTTGTCCGTTTTGGCCTTCGAACGAGAGATGGAGTTCTTCTTGCAAACTCAGTTGGTGCTTTGGCAGCAACCAGCAAACACGCATTCAAATATGCAATTGTTTTTTGATATAGTGTGCTCGCCTTAGTATTATGACCATCACAAACTAGCTCCAATGCAGTATAAGCTCTTTCCAGTTGTGAGTCAAACTACACAATAACAAATAGAATGTCACAACTAACGAATGATGATCAACAGTAATATACGTATATAAAAATCACAGTCATTGCTTATTTCGAGGTCTCGAGTCTGCTGCATGTACTTGATGACGTAAAGCTCACAGTCATGGCCATTTGGTTGTTCCGCCCGATCTTTTCGGTAATGAAGGACAAGAGAACTGAAGAAGTTCTTTTGATTGAAAAGTTTTTGGATTTCATCACTGAAGATAATATCCAACGAACTCAGCTGCAACACATTAGTTAACCATGGTAAACCGTAAACCAATATACAGATTGATATATTATGCATCATTATAATATGCATTCCAGACGTCCAATATAAAATTTAAAAAATACATGGGGTAAGTCTACGACGATGGACTTACAATGGAGCGTGCCAATTTTTCTCGGAAGATAGTCCTTTTGGATGATGGGAAGGGATCCCATATCTCACAAATTTTTCCCGACACACATACAACCATTAGATACCAATGACCTTGTAGATGTACATCTGTAAAATATTGACAACATATTTCGATCAATATACAAAATGTACCAAAACATTTAACCCTGTGTTCCATAACTGTCATGTACAATGCCATATGGTAGAATGATTATTCACCTATTCAATGGCATGCAGCTTCCCCATGTACAACTGCCTAAATTTTTTTTTTTTTTGTCAAATGTGGACATGTTCTTATCAGTTTGCAATACTTGTTGCTAGCCGATGCAAAACAAAGAAAATACTGTGCACATATTAGTTCCATTAGCATGCCAAAACACATTCACCAAACGCTATCAATCTAACAAGTACGTACTTGGAAGTAAGTTGGCAAAAACCAATTCCTAGCTTCGTCTGAATGTGCTATTCTTTGGTGAAGCGTTAGCATGTCTGCCGCCAATGTTATGACCTTCACAATTAACCATACATTGTTAAGTACATCGAATACAAATGGCATAGGTAGGGAAGCGATAGATAACTTACATTGCCATTCAGCCATCTCGAAGGCCATACATGGCGAGTATAGAAATTTTGTGCCGTTTGCACCAATATTTCCCTAACAAACATAAGCAAGAAAGTCAACACTTTGATGGCCATTATTTAACAAAACACAGTGCACAGATCCAATTAAACAAATTGACTCAAACGACAAAGATTGTACATACTCTGGATCAAGTGTTGTGTCGAAAATGTACTCAAGTAATTTTGCATTGGCCGACGACATTTTTTTTGACACGAAATGGACCCACTGAAATAAACTCAGAAGAGTTGGAGATGTTTGTTCGAATTTCACTCATTTTGAAACTATCCTCCTTCAATGGCACACCACTATGACGTGTTGAAGCTCGTGTATGCACATAACGCTTACTTGGCGCATTAGAAGTGGCAATCTTTTCCTTCTCGCATGAAAAATTTAGAGTATCAGTCACAAATATTTCAAGCTTGTGGAACAGAAATGACAAACAAAAGAAGAAATAACAAACAGAAAATTTTCTTACTCAAGTGGGTGGTAGCTCTATCGTCAATGCATCCATGTGCTTTGCGAATTGTGATGTGCCAAATGAGGATGAATTGTTGTTCGCACAATTCTTCGGTGGAATTTATTCTTCAGCAGAAAGTAATATGATTGACGAATCCTATTTTCTTGTCTTTTTGTGGCCGGAATACATTGGTTGTTTGTCTTTCCTCTTGTCTTTCTGAATTCTGACCATGTCATCTTTGGACTTCGGATTTGAGGCATTTGAAGACAAATTTCCAATTGCTTCATTCTACTTTTTCAGTGTTTTAGAAATGGTTGAAAGGTGCTCTGTCACCTCTGCCTTGAATTTCCCATAGTTTTTACTTGAATCTGTGACCTTTCCATGCAAAACAGCAACATCTGTTTGAATGGCCTGTACAGTTGCTCTTATTGCACTGTTAATATCATCGTTGTTTTCTTGGGGCTGAACGAATTTCCTAGATTCGTTCGATGTTGAGGCTTCGCCCTCGACAACCTATAATACACAAAACTGATATTTACGTGACAACGGAATAAAAAAATTGCAATTAATTTAAATAAGTAATATGCACATATTTTAAAGTATGGCATGAAGAGTTTATATTTGCTAAATTTACGTTGTCAGAAAGGAAACCTCCATTTCGGGCGAATATCTTCATGAATCTCTTCATTTTAGATTCTCCTCAAGCAGTAATGGGTGTTAACGAACTTTCAAAAATTCTCTTCCCAGTCGAAGATAGACCCAGATAAAAAAGTTGTATGACAAACAACAATAATGAAGTCATGCAATAGGTTAGCAAAATTACGTATGTTATGAATACACAACGAGGTTCGGAAGGTCATTATAGATGATTAACCTATAAAACTAGGAGGCATCCAGGAATATAGCGTAGATTGCGCTCCTTATACTTCCTCATCCCCTTAACAAATCCATTGAATGTAAACAAAGCTCATTTCTGCTTTGTAATTAGTTCGGGCTTCGTCACTCGCCCAAGATCGCTTGTTTTAACTACCATTCTTGAGTTCGGACTCAAAATTGTCCCTATCAAAAATAGTGTGAATACCACTTTGAAATTATCGTTTGCTACACGGTTATTCAACAGCAGAGCCTGCAGGTCAGCAATCGATATGCCTCTGTCGTCGATGGCGTATTTCCTTTTCGGGACCTCAACGTCCTCCATCAAAAATGTGTCATCAACTTCACCGTGCTGATCGACCAGTCCCATCATTCGTTGAACATCGGGTACACTTAATATGTACTGCACTCTGTGAAGTGTGAGTGTGCAAGAAGTTGGATCGAATTGATCCACCAGCCACAACAGCAGTTGCTTCTTTATCCCGCAGATTTTTCGAGTTATGAAACAGCCGAAGCCTAATTCATTTACCGCATTCCTTTGAGCATCGCTTAACCCTTCTACAACGCCCCAAAGTTTTTCTGGGGAACATCTACTAACAAAACTCTTCTTCCTCTCAGCCCGAACCCCTTCATATTTTGCTCTCTCATCAGCCTCAAGCTCTTTCCATTCCTGAGCTAATTCTTTCATAACCTAAACAGAGACAAACCTCAGCATTATATTTTTTTTTCTCATGCAACTACTATGCACATACAATTTCACTGTTATACTTACCTCCGCATTAACTTTAAAATCACCCTTTTGCTTTCGAAGTTCAACCTCACTATTACTTCACCACAATAAAATATAACGACATATAAATTTACAGTTAGTGCTTGGCCAATCGAAATATTTTTTTCACATGGCAGTAGAAAATTATTTTATCTATAAAAAAAATTTAGCATAGCTTTGTACTCACTAATAATTGAACCATCCATTCATAGACAATTTCTTTGCGTTAATATTACCTTTCCTTTCTATTTCATCAAAAACATCATGTACATAGAATGAGTTATACAACAAGATTTCATACTATAAAGGAAATTTGAAACAGTTGGGTAAAACCCTAAAACATGATTAAGAATGTACACCGGTGTTGAATGAGGGGGCCCCGCACTGATGTACGGGACAAATGGCAGAGAAGCCAAGCAATGTTGACATCTTTCTCCCGTCTCTGAGTTCGGGGTACCCTGTGTAAAACACGGGGTACATCTGTTATGTATATTAAACAAATGATCCTGTATTATACACAGGGTCCCCATACACAATGTACGGGAGAAATGTCAATGAAACGAAAGATGTGCTTGCCTTTTCTCTTGTTTATACTCTCGGGGTACCCCGTTGTACACAAGGGATAAAGCTTGAATGTATATTTAAAAAATTACTCCGGGTTTAATACGGAGGCCCCGCATACCATGTACAGGACACATGACAGTGACACGAAACATCTACAATTCCATCCCCCGTACTAATGTGTGGTGGCCCCCATTATACACGCGGGGTAAAAGACATTATCCACTAGTTAAAATTTACCTCGCTGTTTCCTCTGGGCACCCATGAACTTTGTACAGGGTGAAATGCAGACATACTAACTAATCTTTTTGTCTATCCCCGTATTACTATGAAAGGTATCCCGTGGAAATCACGGGGTAAATCTTCATGATTTTTTCATATACCACCCTATACTGGGAAACCAAACGGCAACATGCCCACAAACAACCACCACAGTGAACCCTTTATTAAACACAACAGCATATGAAATTTTCTAAACAAAAAACAGTATATGACATCAAAATATACACATGAATACTCAATTTACTTCAAATCACAGATAAAATCACACATTGTCATACTACTTACTTTCACCCTTCATGGTTAGATGTGGACAATGTATTACGGCCGAGATTTGAGGACGATAACTCTGTAAGGCCTACCTAATTTGCATTATAAAATCACAAATTGCAGAAAAACCATGAGATTGATATGAGAGAAATTAAAAAAAAAAAAAAAAATAGTGAGAATGATATGGGAGAAGTGAAAAAAAAATTTAAAACAATTGCAGATAAACCGTGAGAAGACAAATAAAATTTAGAGATTTTATTTAAATATTATATCATCAGGTGTCTGTGGAAAAAATAAAAATAAAAAATAAAAAATATCAACAAAAAATAAACAAACTTACCATATGAAAATACGTAGAAGAAGAAAGAAAAAAAAAAATATTTCTTGCCCGCTACCTCATATTGATTGGAAAATAGGAGAAAAGAAAACCAAAAAAATAACTTTTTCAAAAAAGAAAAAAAAAAGAACGCGCTGGAGAAGACGAGAGAAAAAAAAAATAATTAAGAATTACTATAACCGATTTTAAAAATTACAAATAAAAAATAAAAATTTTATTTAATGCAATCCCTGAAGAGTTACACTCTAGCCATTCCCATCCAGTTAATATTGACTGACAAGGGGAAAAAAAAAATGTCTCCCATATTACTTTATCAACAACCCTAACTCGTNTTTTTTTTTTTCCTGTATCCGTCTTATTTATATTATATATAATAAAAAAATAACTTTTATAATTAATTTGTATATATTTAATTATAATTTCTTTATTTTTTATTATATTTTCTAATGTTTTGATTGGAAGTATAAATATATCAAAATTATTTTTTTTTAAATTAAAAACTTTTCATATTTTTTTTATAAATTAAAACTAAAAATAATCGGAGCGGTCAGAGAATAGGGATATCTAAGAATCTTTGCTCTACTCTACCTCCCACATAAATGGAGAATGAGACAGAAACGGAGATGAAAAATCTCTGCGATACAGAGTACGATGTGGTGTGGTGTTGTATCGTATGGGTGCAGTGTTTGTATTAAAATTTATTTATTCAAATACAATCTGTTAAATTTTTAAATTAAAATATATAAATTTTAAATTTTAAAAATACATGTAGATTCACGTAGCGTATTGACTTTAATTTTATGTTTATGTTGTGTTTTTTTATGTTTGTGTCAAAATTTACTTATCAAAATACAACTCATTAAACTTTTGTATTAAGTATACAAATATAAATTATAAAAAATAAATACGGATCTATATCTTATCATTGTTTCGTATTATAATTTGTTAAGTCTACGTGTTGCCATCACTAGATAGGACTTGGCCATGGTTTGAGCTCCAACACAATACCTCTTAAAAATATATCTTGGAGAATTTAAAAATATGAGTAAGTAATTAACTAAAATATCCTTTGATTACACTGCCGAAATCCAAAAGAAAAAATAATCATGGACCATATTTTATAGCTCTTCAATATGCCTATTCTAACAAATTTTATGTTGTTCTTTTTCCTTTTTCTTTTTTTGAAAAAATTAGATTGAATTGGAATGGAAGTGTTGGATTAAAAAAAAAATCTGGCAATTATCAAACAGAAACATTTTATCATTTTTTTTAAAATTTAATTTCCAATTTATATTAAACAAAAGAAATAAAATAAAATATCAATTTAAAATATTGAACCATCAAGGTATCATCTTACATTCCGGATTTAACTTAAAATTAATTTTAAAATTGCAAATAAAATGATTTAATTATTTCATTGTTTCCATTTACAATTCAGTCTCCAAATTCACATATATAATCTTAATAAAAGATTAAAAAGAAAATGAAACAATATATTGGTTCTGAACATTAAGTGGAAAAGTTTTATTTTGTATTTCTTTTTAGAGTCTAGAAGTCAATGAATTCTTGAGTTCCTTGCGGAGGATTTTTCCAGCAGCAGATTTTGGTATTGAAGCTGTAATAACCACCTTCCTTACCTTTTTGTGCGGTGAAACCTGTCAAAAATGGTCATCATTATCATCATCATAGACAGCTGCTAAACAATCGAGATATAAAGCAAAAAGAAGTTGACATATGGAAAAGACAGAAAACCTTTGCAGCAACATAGTCCATAACATCTGCCTCAGAAAGTGAGCTTCCATGTTTCCTAACCACAAATGCCACTGGTATCTCCCCGCTATCTTCGTCCATGATTCTGATACGAAGATAAATCTTTTCGAATGTTATGAAAGGCCATGCGAACAACTAGCAAAATTCAAGAACTCATAAGATTGTCCTTCATATATCCTAACTATGAAATGTGGACTTTGACAGTGATTTTGTAATTCTTGCTTTCTAAATTTGCTTACACTATGCTCAGTTTTTTGAAGAAGGAAAATGGAAAGAAAAAAATATCATTACGCTGTTATGGCAACATCTTGTATCTCAGGATGGCAAATCAACACAGCCTCTAAATCAGCAGGAGCAATCTGCAGCAAGATGCACTTTTAATGAAAACTAATAAATTTATCAGCTTTTAGATTACAAAGACGAATCAATCTAAGTTCTAATAAAAATCATGCTTAAAAGACACTGATACAACCTTTGCGTAATCAAGCATCATCCCAAAGAAGTTTCCCATTGAAAAGGAATGGCTTTTTACATACCTGAAAGCCCTTATATTTAATAACCTCTTTCAAGCGATCAAATAAATGTAAATATCCATCTTGATCAAAATAAACAATGTCTCCTGGATGCAGCCAACCACCTTCATCAACTGTCAGCATTGTTGCTTCTGCATTATTTAGGTATCCTGCAAAGTCGAAAGAAAAAATGTTACTTTTCAAGTCTAATGGTTACAAAAATGAAGACCAAGGAGAGTTTCAAGTAGAAGATGTTTCTTGAAATTTGCATTTTGCTTTATCATGATAAAGGGATGATAGCAGCGAGAGGATGCTATGGTGAAATGTATGATTGAGTTTAATGCTGCAAAAGCATTTGCACCCTGTAAATTAGTTCCAAAACAGTAAATGGATTTATGGGTTTAACTTCATTCATTCAAGAAATAGGTTTTCAATCAAGAAAACAGTGACAAAATTAGTAAGTTTAACTATGCATTCCCCAAACTACTACGAAGAAAGATTTGAAAGACACCAGGGAAACTCAGAGGCCAAATTCCCTACTTAAGGTATGAACTGGTGTCAGTAGGGTGAAACTTCATAAAGGCATGGAAATCTCAGAAAAAAAAAATGAAAATAAGCATTGTTTTGCAAATTAATGAGGTACAAGTACAAGATAATAATGTTTGTTATGAAAAGAGTAGGACTTCAATAGAATATTTTACCGTGTTTAAGGTTTGGAAACATTCAAGGAAACCAGTAAAACAATTTTATTACCTCGCATAACTGCTGGTCCTCTCAGCCAAAGTTCACCACTTTTGCCTGGAGGCAAGAAGGATCCAGTATTCCAATCCACCACTTTAGCTTGCATGTTTGGTGCTAAAAGTCCTATTGAAGAATAATTCCTATACTTTTCAGTATTGAACCCACGAGTTCCCACGGCTGTCGACTCAGTCATGCCATAGCCCTAGAAAACAAACAAAACTCAAAAGCTGTCTACTCATTTCTTAGGATTTGAAACAACACGAACAACAGACATTTAAATTAAGGATCTTTATGATGCGGAGCTCAGTGAAAGAGACGAATGTTGGAGATGCGGAGCTCAGTTAATTCAAATTATGTTACCGTTGGTTTATAAACGACATCGTTTAAATTGTATTCCTTTTATTAAAACTGTTCGTTTTGTTTAGTTATAGGTTTTTTGTCTTTAGCTTATTTTCTGTTACTTAAAACGCAACACGTATTGCCATTTGCGTCGTCCTCGTAGTTCAAATACCAGAATCTGTTATGGCAGAGGGGACAGTAATCATTGCATATTGTAACGGATTTTCTGAAGCTTTTATGCTTCGCGAATAGAAATTGTTCTCGGATTTTGGAGGTCAGGATTGAGTGCTGATTCCATTCCTGAGGTTGTCTTTATTAAGATATTACTGCTACATCAACTTTGGTATCAGAGCAAGGATTTTGCCGTGTTCTGCCATGGCAAAGCTGGGTGAAAGTAGTTGCCATGTGAGTGACGAAGTTCCTGACATGAAGACCCTCTGAGTGGTTATTCGGAATATAGAACAGAAGTTAGATACCCTCACCAATGAGGTTAGACAGTCTCTGTCTCGGCCTGAGATGGGGCAAGGAAATAGCCCATCAATATCTGCCATTGGAGCTCGAGAGCTAGCTCGAACTCCTTCAGTTCCGTCAAGATTGAATCTACACCGCAATATGGACAGATCTGACTTCCCAGATCTAACTGACCAGCATAACCACCGTCGGCCATCACCACCAATGTCTGATTTGGATTCTGATGATGAAATTGAAGCTGTTTTAATGGGTAATCCACGGCGAAGATTCAACCAAACCTACGGGAAACCACAAGGACCTTCAGAAGGTTTTAACAGGTATCCTCGAAATACTGGATCGAGTGACTTCAAGCTTAAAATTGATATTCCTTGGTTTGATGGTCATTTGCACATTGAGGATTTCTTAGATTGGTTGCAAAGTGTGGAATCCTTTCTGGAATATATGGATATATCTGAGCTACAACAAGTT
This sequence comes from Ochetophila trinervis, assembly GCA_003254975.1. Lineage (NCBI taxonomy): Eukaryota > Viridiplantae > Streptophyta > Magnoliopsida > Rosales > Rhamnaceae > Ochetophila > Ochetophila trinervis. The sequence continues at coordinate 58,745 of QANX01004484.1, read as the reverse complement.
AAACTCGTGGCTTATAAACTGAAAGGAGGAGCCTCAGCCTGGTGGGAACAATTACAATTGAACCGGAGAAAGGAAGGAAAAGATGTGGTAAAAACTTGGCATCGGATGAAGCAATTGCTGAAATCCAGATTCTTGCCTACAGATTACGACCAGATATTATATCAGCAATACCACCAATGTCATCAGCGTGGTCGGAGTGTCAATGATTATTCAGAAGAATTTTTTCGATTAAGTTCCAGGAATAACTTGCAGGAAACAGAGAGGCAGCAAGTAGCTCGATTTGTGTCTGGATTATCTCGGCCAATCCAAGAGAAGCTGGAGCTTAACCCTATTTGGAATCTCAATGACGCTGTTAACCTTGCCAATCGAGTAGAGAAACAATTGGAAAGAACAGTGCCAAGGCCCCCCTCTAAGTGGAAATCTGTTTCTGAATTTTACACTGATAAGCCTCAGCAACCCCAGCCCCCTCCGAGACCCAGCTTTTCCAAACCAAATCTTGAAAACCTAAACAAAAACAATGGCAAATCGCCTATGACTCCTTCCAAACCAACCAATCCGTATGCAAAACCTTTTCCCCTCAAATGTTTTCGTTGCAGTCAAGTGGGACACAGGTCAAGTGAGTGTCCTCAGCGTCGGGTTTTACAAATTCAAGATGTTGAGGGTGATTTTGAAGGAACAACTGAGGAGTTTGACACTGAAGAAGTCGATGAAACAGAGTTAGTTGGGGGAGATGAAGGTGAAACTATTCTGTGTATCATTCAAAAACTGTTACTCTCTTCTAAAGTTCAAACTAACAATCAGAGGAATGCTATCTTTAAAACTAGATGCACCATACAAGGAAAGGTTTGTGAGGTAATCATTGATGCTGGAAGCTGTGAAAACGTGGTCTCCAAAGCTTTAATTAAGGCTTTACAATTACACACAACCAAGCATCCTCAGCCTTACAAAATTGGTTGGATTAAAAGGGGTAATGAAACTAGTGTCACTGATGTGTGTAGGGTTCCTCTGTCAATTGGTAAAAACTACAAAGATACAATCACATGTAATGTTGTTGACATGGATGCATGTCATGTTCTCCTTGGTAGACCATGGCAATTCGATAGATCTGTGGTGCATGATGGGAGAGCCAATACATATTCCCTGCATTGGGGTTCCAAAACCATCATTCTGTTACCTACTACTCATTCCACAAAACCATCAGCTAACCAACCAGCCAACCAACCCGTACCCCAGTCATCACCTCCCAACTTAGCCTTACACATTACCCCATCCCAAGCATTAAATTCCTCTTTATCCCCAGTTCCCAATCCCAATCCCACTTATCAGACCCCACCAAACTACCTTGTGGCTTTCATCCTAAAAGACCCCAAACCCGATACCCCTCACATTCCCTACCCAGTGGCCCAACTCCTTCAAGATTTTCAGGATCTGTCTCCTGAGGAATTACCTGCAGAACTTCCTCCCATGCGAGATCTTCAACATCAGATTGATTTCATCCCAGGGGCTTCCCTGCCTAACATCCCTCACTATGAGCCCCAAGGAGCATGAAATTTTACAAGGTATAGTCGATGACTTGCTGGCTAAGAAACTCATTCGTGTGAGCCTTAGCCCATGTGCTGTGCCGGCTCTACTGGTTCCCAAGAAAGACAATACATGGCGGATGTGTGTAGACAGCCGTGCTATAAACAAAATAACAATCAAATATCGGTTTCCTATCCCACGCTTAGAGGATATGCTGGACAAATTGGAGGGTTCTCAAGTGTTTTCTAAGTTGGATTTGAAGAGTGGTTATCACCAGATCAGGCTGAGACCTGGTGATGAGTGGAAGACAGCCTTTAAGACTAGGGAAGGGTTGTTTGAGTGGCAAGTAATGCCCTTTGGTCTCTGCAACGCCCCCAGTACATTCATGAGGTTGATGAACCAAATCCTCAAACCTTTCATTGGTCATTTTGTTATAGTATACTTCGATGATATCTTAGTGTATAGCAAACTGAGGGCTGATCATTTGAACCATTTGAAGTTAGTCTTTCAGACTTTGAGGAACAACAAACTCTATCTTAGCATTCACAAGTGTGAATTCCTCACTGACAAACTCCTTTTCCTCGGCTTTATAATCAGCAAGCATGGTATCCATACTGACCCCAAGAAAATACAAGCCATTGTTCATTGGCCTACCCCCACAACAGTGTCAGCACTTCGAAGCTTCCATGGTTTAGCAACTTTTTACCATAGGTTCATTCGAGGCTTTAGTGAGTTGGCAGCCCCGTTAACCAAATGTTTAAAGAAGGGCCAGTTCAAATGGACAGACATTCAAGAAGCCAGCTTTACAACTCTCAAATACAAACTCACTCATGCATCGGTCTTGATCCTGCCTAACTTTGACAAAACCTTTTGAAGTGGAGACTGATGCTTCCAAGACAGGGATTGGAGCTGTGTTAATGCAGGAAGGAAAGCCAATAGAATTCTTTAGTGAAAAACTTTGTGAAGCTCGTCAGAAGTGGACCACGTATGAGCAGGAATTATATGTTGTCATTCGAGCTTTTGGTCACTGGCAACATTACTTGATTCAGCGTGATTTCATTCTCAAAAGTGATCACCAGCCATTGAAGTATTTGACTTCTCAAAAGAAGCTCAACAGTTTGCATGCTCGGTGGCTTGAATTTTTACAAAAATTCCATTACTCGTTTCAACACAAGCCAGGGCATACTAACAAGGTGGCCGATGCTCTCAGCCGCCAACATTCCCTGCTCTTAATACTTAAGGTGAACCTCACTGACTTTGAGCACTTAAAAACTTTGTATCCCACTGATAGTGATTTTGCTGCTATTTGGGCCAAATGCATTGTGCATGACAACATGGACGACTTTCATATTACTGAAGGTTTCTTGTTCAAGGGTAATCAGTTGTGCATCCCTCATACTTCCATTCGGGAACACATTGTGCATGACTTGCATTCAGGTGGCTTAGCAGCCCATACGGGTAGGGACAAGACTATCTCCCTTGTCACTGAAAGGTTCTTTTGGCCTAAGCTCAAGCGTGATATCACTAACTATGTGGCTCGATGTTTTACTTGTCAAGTTGCCAAAGGACATACCCAGAATACGGGCCTTTATACACCATTGCCTGTTCCTTCTACCATCTGGGAGGATTTGTCCATTGATTTTGTTCTCGGCCTTCCCATGTCCCCTCGGCGAGTTGACTCTGTTATGGTTGTTGTGGACAGATTCTCTAAAATGGCACATTTCCTTCCCTGTAAAAAGGCAGCTGATGCAAGTTACGTTGCTCATTTGTTCTTTCGAGAGGTGGTCCGTTTGCATGGTGTCCCAAAAACAATCACTTCTGACCGCGATGTCCGCTTTGTCAACCACTTCTGGAAGGTCTTGTGGAAGAAATTTGACACCAAGCTCCAATTCAGTAGTGCCTACCACCCGCAGACCGATGGGCAAACTGAGGTTGTTAACCGCACCTTGGGCAACATGTTGAGAGCCCTGGCCAGTACTACTCAAAAACAATGGGATTCCCTTTTACCTCAGGCTGAATTCGCATACAACCATATGCTCAACCGAACTACTGGAAAGTCCCCTTTTTCTATTGTCTATACTAAAATTCCTAATTTTACAGTGGATCTAGTTTATGTAGCTCCAATACAAAGCAAAGCCGCAACCACTTTCACCGATAATTACATACAACAGCACGAAGCAATCAAAGCACAAATTGAAGCTTCCAATGAAAAGTACAAACTCGCTGCTGATCGTCACCGTCGGGACAAAGCTTTTCAGCCTGGTGATTTGGTTCTCGTATATCTCCGGAGAGAACGATTTCCAACCGGTACATATAACAAGTTGCAGAAGAAGAAATTGGGCCCTTTTTAGATTTTGAAAGTCCTTGGCCCTAATGCCTATCTCGTTGATCTTCCCCCTGATTTGAAAATTTCACCTATTTTCAACATTTGTGATCTCTTCTCTTATATTCCACCGGATTCTTCTCCAACGACTGTAGCTGAAATCGTGGACGATTTCTCTGATGAAAGGGAAGAGTTGATGCGAAGCTCAGTGAAAGAGACGAAGGTTAGAGATGCGGAGCTCGGTTAATTCAAATTATGTTACCGTTGGTTTATAAACGACATCGTTTAAATTGTATTCCTTTTATTAAAACTGTTCGTTTTGTTTAGTTATAGGTTTTTGTCTTTAGCTTATTTTCTGTTACTTAAAACGCAACACGTATTGCCGTTTGCGTCGTCCTTGTAGTTCAAATACCAGAATCTGTTCTGGCAGAGGGGACAGTAATCATTGCATATTGTAACGGATTTTCTGAAGCTTTTATGCTTCGCGAATAGAAATTGTTCTCGGATTTTGGAGGTCAGGATTGAGTGCTGATTCCATTCCTGAGGTTGTCTTTATTAAGATATTACTGCTACATCACTTTATGCCAGTGATATTAATTCTAAAGAATTTAGAAATGAATCAACAAGTTGGAAATAATCTTATTACTTAGCATAATCTATATAGTCTAGAGAAAAAAAGTAAAGAATTGGGAAACATATGATATTCTGGTGGTTGGATTTGTATGTGTGTAAGAAATTTGCTCGAGTTAACTATCCATTTATTTCATCTAACAGTTTATATTCATATGCAACCAAACAGAACAAGTAACGAAATCAGATCGGAATAAAGGAATGAAAAGGGTAAGAAAACTAGAAAATTATTCTATATACCTGAATAAAATCAACATGAGGAAGAGTGTGAACAAATTCCTCTATGATTCTCCTGCTCACAGGAGCTGCCCCACAAGAAATCTGCTTCAAACTTCGAAAACTTTTCCCACCAAATTCCTTTGCAGTCTTTGTCAAGGCCATGAGAATTGGTGGAACAAGTGGAAAATGTGTAACTTTATACCTATCAATGGCCTTCACTGTCTCATTAACATTAAATTTTTTCATCACAACAACAGTAGAACCCAAAGACAACAATCCCATAACGAAAAGCGACAATCCGTATATATGAAACATAGGTAGAATAGCTAAATACACGTTATTCAGGCTTGCATAATCATATTGTGAAGCTTCAAACCGCACAAAAAGTTCAACCATGGCTATGAAGTTGCTATGAGTTAGCACCGCACCTTTGCTCCCACCGGTAGTTCCTGACGAATACATTATAGCAGCTGTGTCTTGCTGCTTAATCACTGGCCTCGGAGCCAAACTGAATTTGCAAGAAATAAGCTTGTAGAAAGAAGAAAAACAAGTGTTTTTGGAATCAAAATGAACATTTTCTGGTACCCCAATTGCAGGGACACCTAATACTCGTAATTTTTCCACTTTCTCAGGATCAGTAAAAGCAAAACGGACATTGCAATCAGCAATCTGTTTCTTGATTTCTGAAACAGTGCTGGAGGGGTTCATTGCTGTTGCAACACCGCCCAAATAAAGAACGCCCAAGAAGACGATGGGAAAGTAAATGCAATTGGGCAACAGAATCAAAACGACATCGCCTTTCGAAATACCCATGTAGTGGAGTCCCGAGGCCATGGATTCTACCAAACGGTACAGTTCAGAGTAAGATATGGAAGACCCAGATGAGGAATCTATGAGAGCCGAAACCCCACTATGTCTGTTTGAGAAAATGAAAGAAACAGAATCAAGAAATGGGTCTGATGGAAGGCGTACGGAAGGGTTTTTGCTTCTGTAAATTCCGGTTTCTGGAGAATACCAGTGAGGGACTTGAGCATACAAGGATTTCTCACTCTGTTTCTCCTCCGAGACATTGCTTGTGAATGCGCTATTCAAAGTTGTTGCCATTGCTGTTTGGAAGATAAAGAAAGAGGTTCAATGAAACAGAGAAAAAACTGTGCTAAGAATGTTTGAAAACTTTCTATAAATACTCTTTAATAATAAAAAATTTAAAAATTAAAATTAAAAACCATTCAATCAAATCCAATTACGTAATACGAATACAGAATCCGTACAGTACAGCCGTCGATAATCACTTTGCCAACTTTTGAACTTCCATTGCTCTTATCTCTCTTTCCTTATCACTCTGTTTCGGTACAATGATCCTTGCCCACCTTTCTTTTCGTTCTTTTGTGTCTGAATAAAAAAATAATTAAAATAAAACCCATCAATGGAGTATAAAAAGAAGAAGAAAGTATGAACACGACAATCTAAAGCTTGTTTAAACAGAGCAAATTTCCATCAATCCCTGTTGTTGTTCTTTTATGTTGTTGGTGAGCTGGTTTTTTGCTTCATTCGACAGGCACCGTTTCCTAGAACCCTGAGAGGTTTGGTCGGTAGGTCCAGCATTTGAGGGTTCAATTTCGTATCAACGAGTTTAATTTAAATCAAATTTAATTTTTTATATTTATAGTAATATATTTGTAATTCCTATAATATATATAATTATCATTATATTTTTAGTTTAAAATATATATAATTTTTAATAATAGTTGAATAATAATATAATAATAATTATATATGTTTTGCATACAAATATATTGTAATAAATTTAAAAAACTAAATTTTGTAAGCTGAGATTAATATGCATTTAAAAAATTATTAAGTCTTCTGCTTTTTAGTAAAAATGAATAAAATGGTTGGTAGTGTAGAGTGATCTAGATTCAATATCTAAGTCAGCTTACGCCTATCTAGTTTTTTTTTTTTTTTTTTAAGTTGAAAATTATCATTTACAATTAAAATTCAATATATATAATCATGTACAATTTTATAAAATATTAAATTAATAAATATAAATACTGCATAAATATTATTACATATTTGATGATAAATAATTTGTTACATTATATAATCAATGAAACAGTTCCATAAAAATATTTTTGCTAATTATAGAGCATTAAAGCTATTAATAGAGCATATAGAACTTTCAAGCCTGCAACTACTTGATTTTTGTTATTTTGTGGGGGGTTTTTTGTTAGTATTTTTATGTTCATAATTTTTCTTAATTCTTTTTTGGGTACTTGAAAAGATCTTATTATTATTATGATCATCATCATCATCACCATCATCATCACCATCATCATCATCACCATCATCATCACTTTGCAAGTTTAAGAAATTCAAGCCTGCAACTACTTGTCTTTTGTTATTTTGTGTGGGGTTTTTCGTTAGTATTTTATGCTCATAATTTTTCTTAATTCTTTTTTGGATACTTAAAAAGATGTAATTATTATTATTATTATTATTATTATTATTATTATTATTATGTTAGAAAGCTGTCACTTTGCAAGTTTAAGAAATTCAAAGTTTCTTTATTTCTTTCTTCAATGGCCATGGAAGTTTGGTTCTTATGCAGGCGGTTCTGAACTTAAAAATTTGAATAATAGCAAAAAAAATAAAAATAAAAAATCAAACGACAAAATTCTCAGGAAAATAAATAAAGAAATAAAAAAAAATGGCCGGTAAATGTTAATCAGTTAATGAGTACTGTACTTTAAGGTGGATAACGAATTATACTACGTAGAAAAAAGCTTTGCATATTCTCTTCTCTCATAATTTTTACTTTCCCTTTTTTTTTTTTTTTTTAAATAATACTTTCCGTTTGTTTAATTTGCTTTACAGCGATATATTCTTACTTAAAGAAATTGTTAAATGAGCTTTTTTATTATTATTTATCAAAGCTTAAATATTATTATTCCCTTACTTGATTTAATTTTTTTTTTTTATTGTTCTCTCAAAAAAAAATTATGATTAATTTTTTCTTATCCTCAGGTATTCAAGACAGACAACAGCTTTTATATAAATCTCTCTGCCCCTGCAGTTTTTCTTGTGGAAGTATAGGAAGAAGAAGAGGTTTCCAAGTTTTGAATTACTTGTAAACAAAGGAAACTAACACATTCAAAGAACTTTCATAAAGAAGGAAAAAAAAAATTACAACTTAACAATAATAGAAAAAAATATAATTTACATTGGAAGTGGCCATGGCCTCAATAAAAGAAAAACAGTAGTTAATCAACTACAAAGAAAAAATAAAAAAGGGGTTAGAATTTCTTGTAAGCAAACTAGCAAGAAACTAATTAGTTTCAAGGTTCTTCATTATGGTAGAAATAATGGGGAGGACTGGATGAATTATAGCCGTAATGGTGAGGAAACGACTGATCATATACATGATGAGGAGGGGAAGTAGGTTGGTAAACATATTCCGACAGGGAAGGAGGATGATGAACATAATTTGCTGGGGAAGGTGAACTGAGTTCGCTTGCCACCGGACTTGCAATATGAGTTTGATGTTTGTCTACTCGAACTTGAACCATCTCCGACTCCTCTTCTTCGAATGTTCGGAATATTGGATGCAAGTAAGCATCAGCCAAGTATGCTTTCAAGTTTAGGTCCGGTTCCGTGCTTCGCTCCAAGATGTCTTTTGCCATTGCTTCCTGAACAAGAAACAACAAAGGGAGATGATTTTATCAACCTCTTAAAACGGAAACTGAGCTGATTCCTGTGAAATCAAATAAAAGTGAAAGCAGCATTTGAAATATATCATAGCACATAATAGAAGATTAGTTCATCAGAACAATTATAGATTCTTATAAACAGTTTAGCTTTAGACTAACCAAATAGATGAAAAGGCTATTTGAACAGTAAATCGACTCGACTCGCCTCGCCTCGCCTCAATTCAACTCATTATAATGGACTCCATTTTAAAACACATCCAAACAGAATATAAAATAGATAAAGAGAAGCTAACCTCGAGAGGATATTTTCTAAATGCAGGTTCAAAGCGATTTTTGCTGTACTTATGGAATGCTAATGTAAGCACCGGCAAAATAACAAGTAATGGAGTCGAATTTGCAGCTTTTTTTGTGCTAAGTAAACCCAACAAAAGGAGCTGAGATATCAATAAGCTTGCTATAATGCGGCTGTGAACTTGTGGCCAGAAGGCAGCAGCACTTTCGTATTGTTGACTGTAGACATTGATTATCTGGGCAACCAGATATCGTATTACATTGCATAAATATTTTTGATATTGCTGCTGATTACAAGTCAAGTAATCTGCGAAAGTATCTATCTTTGTTGTAACTTGTAAAAATTTGATCAAGTATTGCTTACAAATTATATTTGAAATCCTGTTAAAGTCTTTTCCCTTGATCTGATTTATATTATTGTTTATTTTATATGGATTTGTAGTCTTTACAAAAACAATAATCATATGCAATGCATTTTAGGTACATCATGGAAGAAATGAAGCACAGAGAATTAACTAACCTGATGACGGTAAACCAAGTATGCCAAAGCAAAGAAGACTAGTATAAAAGGAAGAAGGATTGGAGTAACCACAGCATATACTAGCCCCAAAAGGAAGTATAGCTGAAGACTTGGGAGAGTCTCTGGAAAATCCACGCTCCCAGGATTCATCGCCTTCTCTTTGTCTCTTTCAGTTTTCACCAAAAACATATTCTTAAGATGAAATATAACCAATGGTTTCAAACGAAGAATCTCCCCAGCAATGCCAGCCCACCCATCAACCATTATATATGTGATAAAGAAAGTAGCTTTCATTGGTATGGAGACCCCAATGGTTCTAGGAATCCTAGAATAGTAAGAAAAAAACAATAATGTCAAATGCATCATAAAGAAATAAATACTAACTGAAGTTATAAGCAAGACGAGATCAATTTGCTTATCCATAATTAGAACCTCAATAGTTCAATTATATCAATAATGTCATCAAAATAATGTTTGATTGACTGTGACAAGCAATTTGCTCATGTCAGAGCTTTTAATAACAGAAAGTTGCAGCCACGAGCTTCATATAAAGTTGACCAAATATATGACCCATTTTAATGGATCTAAGTCAATGCCACTATAGTATACTTAACAGGAAAACCAATTTAACACAATTATATACAGTCTAATATCAAACATTAAAGTAAAAGAATTCTTGGTCCTAGAGAGATGATAGTTACTGTGTAGGCGATTGGTGAAGGAAAGCATCAAGCTGCTCGAAAGCTGTTCCAGTCACTATGCTTCCCAAGAATACATTCACTAACATAAAAAAGTAGTATTTTGCTGCTGCCCTCCTTTCTAGGGTTGATAAAGCTATATGCCCCTCAATTTTTGACATGATCATCAAAACAGTCGGAAGAATGTAGAGAAAGATTTTAAGTGCAAGACCAGGAAGGAAACCCTGCAGAAATGACTTGACGAATTTCCTGTAAAAGAATGATCGTCATAATCTTCTGGACGATAACAAAACACACAAAAAATGAAAAGTTTTAAAAAATATGTAGAGTTAAATCTAATGAAAAAATAACTATACTTTGCACACCATGTCTGTATTCACATGCATGAAACCAGAGAAGCAGGGCGAGAGTGAGAAAGAGAATTTGAGAGAATTTGCATCCTCTAAGAGTAATGAAAAGAGAAACAAAACCAATATGAGACTTTCATGCAATGTGGTGCAAAATCCAAATGGTGAAAATTTGTATAATCAAGACAAGAGATACTTTGACATGAAGTTATCACAAAGATGAGTTATTGAATTAGAGTAGATATGATATAACAGCTCCATTAAAATATGCAGAAGATGATCGAGTTCACTTACAATTCTATCACTGGCCTGAGGAATGGAGCAACTCTTTCAAGGCCCTCCAAATTTGCAAGGGATTGCACAAAGGCTATAGGTATCATGTAGAAGAACACCAAAGAAAATACTGATATTGATATTATTAGCCTTCGGATGCTTAAAGACACAAATGGTATAGCCAAGTTCCGCCAATAAATATCTCGAGGTTCAGGGGCCCACTTTGTCAACCATAATGTTGGATTCTTGCTTTGTTGTGTCTGCGCACAAACTGCAGCACCCCACCGCGAATTAAAGGAGACAAAAGCAACTGGCAGAATGGATTTCGGGTCTTTGAGAATCTTTTGGCGTTCCAATATCATCTAACATCAAAGCAAAATCCAATAAACAAAAACAATTAGAGAAAACTGAAATCTAGAAGAAGATGGTGGTAATGAGGGAGAAACAAACACTTACTCTTTTATCAAGATCCATCAGCTGTTGCTTGTAGTACTCAATGGAATCAACTTTTTCACCCCAGAGCCCCATAAATCCTTTCTGCAAATAGTAAGTTCCAAATATAAAATCTAAAGACATAATTTTAGTATCAATGGTCTAATTTATGTATATGAAGTAAGACCACAATACCTTTGAAGTCGGTTTTTTGTCTGGATGCCTTTCAAACTTAAGCTGGTTATAATCTAGCCAATTCTGAAGCCGCTCTCTTTTCCTTACAAGTTTGGCAAATTTGTTTGCATTGTAAACTGCCTGAACAAACAAGCTAATCAATATGTATGCATTATAAAGTAAGAAAATTCTGTAAATAGGACACATCTAATAAGTGTACTATCATCTATCATATAAAGTAATATTCCAAAAATAAAATAAACAAAAATAGAATAAAGAGGATAATATATGATGGAGATCATATGTTTCTTATATATGGATACTAATGCTAAGCTTTTTTTTTTTTTTTAATATTAACCATAGGATTTCATCATTATTAGCATTCCGTTTCATTTAGAGTACATCTTGCTCCCTTATGGGTTTTGACTGCCTATACAAATAACCCTTATTGCAACTGCATTTTCTCGTTTGAATGAATTCGATTACAGATTGAGACCCTACTCTACCCTCTTTGTTCCTCTTCTCTCTCCTTCTTCCTTATCTCCCCTTCCCTTCTCCCCTCTTTGATCATGCATCGTAATATTACCTGGTGACAAAGATAATGATCGGGATGATTTGTTTGAAAGAAGTGATCCACAGACTCTGATATTGAGTGACTAGAAATATGTGGTATATTTGTAACAACTACCTGCAAAAGGGAAAAAAATAATAAATAAATAAAAAGAAAAAAAGGGAAAAAAAGAGAGAGAGAGAGAGAGAGTGAGAGAAAGAGAAAATCAAATAAAATATAAAAGCAACAACAATGATTGAAGAGTTCATGGAATTTTCAAACAATAGATTATGAAATAATCATAAAAGAGCAGGCTCAGTTAGTGATTTCAAAAGGCTGAAATAAAAGGTTGGTTTAGCTTTAACTAAGTGAAATGCAGAACACTAGCTAAGAATTTAGTAGAAGAGCCTCATAGCTGCTGAAAACATATTTGAATTTATTCTTCCCTGACAGTCATAGCAAGAAACGATTAAAGAAAAATTTCCCTAGTTGTAGAGAAAACTAATGAATAACCCACCGTGAATTGTTCAGCACGCCTGCGCTGTGAAGCCAAGTAACGCAACCTCAATGATGCTATATAATCATATTCCTTGTATAGCATGTAACAAGTCCAAAATGTGAACAAGTATTCCAATCCTATGTGGAAAAAAAACCTGAAAATTATACAGTGCAGCTCTTAAGAAATCTGCTTTGCCTAAAATGAAATACAAATTAATATATAAAACGTTGCTACAAGTACAACTTATGCAATTCTATTTGTAGTTGAATCTGCGAACAAGAAGAATAAACTTTGCTTTCTTGTCACTTTAAGCTTTAATTATCCATAAACAATCATTGCCTTTTTTCAGCAAGATGATTTAGGAGTTCGAACAAGAAAATAAAAAATTATATTTCACATGCTTAGCACCACGCGTACAAAGTTGATCTGTTTGTTACTGTTTAGAGAAGACATAGATGTACCTTATCGATTTTGGGCTCACATTCGATATAGAAAGCTTATCAATGTCACTCATTACCAATTCTTTCCTTAAGAAGAATAATGTTCCACTTGATACATTGACTGGAATAAGTATAAGAAGTGCTAGGACTGCCATTGGAACGAAAATCTTCAAGCTGAAAGAATAAGGAGAAAATTATTTACTAACAAAATGTAGTACACTGAAAGAGATGGAGAATATGTTGCAAAAACAAACAGTTTAAGTGAAACAGGATAAGATAGGTGTTCATCTTTCACATATAAATTGTTGTGCAAGAAATATCTTCAAAATTTTCTGGTTTTCTCGTGGTAATACATACTAAATTCGAAAACCAAAGCCAATTAATGAAATAATCTACACAAACAAAATATACAAACCAAACAATAAAAGTCGTGGAATGAAAGAAAAATATAACCGAAGGAAAGTTAAGAGCTAACACTTTTCTAGGAAAACAATAGCAGAATATACAGTCCCTTTAAGCTTTTCTGAGTCCAAGGTGTCAATTTGTTAGTCTACTACCACACAACAAAGCTATAACAACTTTCACCACCCTAAAACCCACCAGGAAAAAGAAAAGTAAAAAGGAGGGAAAAAAAAAAAACCACTGTTATAACCAAAAGAAACAGAGAAAAAATTAATTTTTTTGAGTAAACTATAAATACCCAAAAACAAAATTAACTAGAAAAATGGATATATGAAAGAAAACACACACCAGAGTAGTGTCAATTCATAGCATATATAGTAGCAGGAAAAGAGAAACTTCGAAGCTTTTCTAGTTCAAAGTCAAAAAAAAATACAATGGAGACCCGAAATAGTACCAACACGTGAAACTTACAACTTCAAGGTAAAGAAGGAAAAAAAGAAACAAGGAGTAAAATACCCAAGAACGTATATTCTGAGAAAAACAGCAGAGTCAAGGCCTGCATGGTTGATAATCTCAGACTCACTCATCCTCATGGCCTGAGGCATCCAGTTCAAGAAGGTGAGGTAAGTTTTGAAATTGAGATTCACAAACTTGCCCACAAAATTTGTAGACCGCCTTGGACTTGCTCTCTCTCCATTGATGTACCACTTGGGAAAGTAAACCCTGTCATTGAGGGGTTGGATTCTGAGAAAAGCAAAAGCCAAAAGGAATGCAAAAGCACCCAGTATATTGATTAGTGCTGAGACACCAATATCACTCAGAGTAGCCATTGAAGAAGAATTTCAGAACAGAACAAGGGTAGACAAACAGCAAAGAAGGAGAAAGTTAAAGACTTTAGAGAAAGAAAGAAAAGGAAAGGCTAATGGTGAAGCAAGTAGTGAATTGTAGATAAAAGAAAGGAAAGAATAAAACTTTAATATTGTTGGCCAAAAAGAAAGAAATTTTATTATTATACGAAAGTGGGTCTACAATGGATTTCTGATCTGTTAAGGCGGTTTCTTATTTTTTTGGCCATTCCTGATCTGTTAAGGCTGTTAAGGTCATGTTTTCATTGTTTTACAAATTTGGTTTTTTTTTTTTTTTTTTTTTTTTTTTTTTTCTTTTTTTGTCTTTTAGTTTGAGTAATGGGTTATTGTTGGATTTGACTTGGAAGCACATTCACAGTTGTTTGCATGTGCAAGTGAAATAATAATTTAACCACACTGGTTTTGGGAAAGTTATTAGCTGGTCTTTGCTTTCTTTCATTGTGTTTTCAGTTTTAGGACCTTCTGGGGGTTTTGCTTGGGTTCATGTGCTCTTTTGTTTTCTTTTTACTACTTTTTCAATGTTTTTCGATTAGAGAAGGAAACTGTTTGGCTAATTTTCTTTTTCACTTTCCTACCTTTTCCACGCGCTAGGAAAGCTGGAATCAATCATGGGATTGGCTATTGTTACGGCATATAATCAGCAAAGTGCATGCTTTCTTAAATATATAAATATGACCAGATTGTAATCTATTTCATTATTATCTTTTCAGAATTTTTATTTATTTTTTTATGGAAATTTATTTCAGAAGGGAAGTATTGGATTTGTCTGTTTTATATAATATATATAATAAGATTTTGTTTTTTGGAATTATATATATAATAAGATTTGGTGGCCATTTAAAAAGGAAACTTATTAAAAATTCAATCTTTGCATTTACTAAGAAAGATTTGGAGAGGAAACCCAAATTCTCAAAAAACCCACTAAAGCATAGTGGAATCAATCCCATAGTGGAATTTTGCATTTTGTGTTTGTTAAAAAAATAATAATAATAACAATATGAAAATTTTATATTATACAATATTTTTTTATTACTCCAAAAATGAAACAACACCTGGATGGGATATTCGAAGTCTAAATATTTATAAGTTATCCAAAAAAGTCTAAATAATTTTAAACTTTTTTCATGAAAAATGACATGAAAGATTGAGACTCTAAAACACATTTGAATTTTTTTTTTGGTTATAAATTTGAATTATTTTGTGTATAAGTTTCAATGAAATGGACCCTCTGTCGCTTGTTATGATAAGCTTTTTGCCACATTCCCCAAATCATTTTTGTTCCTCAGCTTTAATTTGTCCTTTTCCAAGTCTCCATTGTTGCTTTATTTCTATTATTATTTCTCAACCCTCTTAATTCTTTTTTGTGCATTTGTATCGGAGACTTAGAAACTTCATAAAATAAACTTTAAGGACAAAATTTATATGTTTCTACTAAATGAGTATGCAGTGAATCTAGAGATTTTAAAATTTTATAATAAAGAATAAATAAATAAATAAAAACTCTCTCGTCAAAATAAAGTAAAAAAAAAAATTATTTGACATAAAAAGCCAAAAAAAAAAAAAGAAGAAGTAAAAATTTGATTGAGATAGATAGGTGATGGAGAAGAGAGAGAATACTAATCAACTTATAAATATAGTTGAGATTTTTATGTGGAGAAAATTGACTAACATTTTGTAGTAAAAAAAAATTATTATGTAAATATTACAATTATAATTTGTCTGAGTACAAAATGCTAGTCAATTTATGTAAGTATTACAATTATAATATCCAGAAAAAAAAATAGCAATTATAATAAAAACAAAAAAAATTATGCTAGTAAGCAAAAAAAATCCAATGCATATAAATACAATACGTTAGGCGGCTCGTCCAGCTTAGCATGGTCCCTAGTTTTGTGTCCTAATGCAAAGTTCATTACCAAAAAATAAATAAATAGAAATTAAAAATAAATTCTCTTTTTTTTTCTTTTTTTCTTGCTAAGAATTAAAAATAAATTCTCAATGCCTCGTGACAGACTATTTTTTATTTTTTTTTAGCTAAGAGGCCTCGTGACAGACTAGAGATTCAATTTGTCTCAATCGGTCATTATTATGATTGTCTATGTGCTTTTTTGGTTTTCCATGATGTGGACAAAAGACACCTCAATAACCATAACCAATTTGGCCTCGCCTATTATTTATTATTTAATTTTTTTCCTGAAACCTCGCCTATTATTTTACTTATACTCGACAAAATAATTTCATTTGCATCTTTATAAAGGAAATTCTCTTTTATCTATTATCTCTTTTGGCTATTTCTTATAACTTTAAAAAAAAAAAAAAATCACTTTTTGTTACCAATAAAAATGTAACCTAGGAAGTGTCAACATCTGGCTCAAAAAAATTTTAACCATTGTTTTAAGAAAATATGAACAAAACTTTTATCTTCTCCGAATGAGTTTGCTTTCGGTATCACAGCCTCACAGGCATGGAGGAATTTGGTTAAAAACTCATAAAATAATTGTTAAAAAAAAAAGGAAAAAAGAATAATATAAATTTAGCAGACATAGAGGCAGACTACTACATTTTATATTAGGATGCATTTTTTTAAGTTATATTTTATTAGTTTAGTTAACGATAGGAGTATATAGTAGGGTCTTTTGCTGGCACAAAGAGAGGCAATATTCCTTAAATCATGCATGTTTCTGTTAAAAACTTTTGATTAAAAAAATGATAATTATGAGTAGATGCTTTTGATTTAGAGTTTAGTCCACAAAAATAATGGTTTTCTATGCTTGAAAAGTTTGGTAAGCAGTGTACACAATTAATTTTCTGTTCAAAAAAGCTCGTCACTACTTGGACTTTTGGGATGATGCTATTTATTGGAAGTAATGTTAAGCAATAATGAACACCAATAAGTTGAAGAATGATTACTGTTTTTCTTTTCTTTTTCTTTTTCTTTTTCTTTTTCTTTTTTGGGTCATTTTAATATTTTAATGATTGATTTGTAAATTTATCATTATAAAAGCAATCAAATCGCTAGCATTTTTCAATAACAAATAAAATATTTTTAATTATTATTTATCCTTATTATTATGTGTTCCTAGAGCTATGACCATGGGACTTGTAAAAGGGTATCTTTTATTAATTCCTTGCATATGTATCTGCATACAAAGAAGAAGAAGATTATTATCAAAAAAAATGAAGAAGAAGAAGATAGAATTTTGTTGGGAGGGATAATTAACTGAGTACATAACATGAGCGACTTGATATTATCTAAATATGGAAGTGTCAACATCTGGCTAGAAAATTTCTCGAGCATTGTTCTAAGACACTATGAACAAAACCTTTATCTTCTCCAAATGACTGAGTTTTGAGTTTTTTTTTTTCTTTAATTTTCCTCTTCTGGCATTAAACACAACACCACTTGAAATTAAATCACCTACTATCCCTCACTTTGGTTAACAGCAAGCTGTGACTGTGAAAAAAGATCAGACGAAACGGACCAAAGTTTCTGTGCAAGTGTTGTATTGTAGGAGAGTGCAGAAGAGCTTATAATCCTACCCTTTCCACCAAAGAAGTATACTCCAGATATTTCCTGTAACAATCAACAAAGTTAACAATTCAGCTCAGCCATTCCGATTCAGTATTTCTGATTATATTTCCAGATTTCAGCAGATTACATTGATATCCAATTCAATACGCATGAACCATGATGTTTCTTAACTGATCACAGGACTTTATATAGAAATTTGTTGGAACTAAAACGACTAGAAGAATAAGCATGCGATTAGCAGGTGAAGGAAACATAAATTCCTTACAAAATTCGACATCACATGCCAACAATGTCAACAGTAAATTTAATACAGAGAACATGCAGCACATGCTTATATGCCTTCATCAAAGAACAGTTTTCCTAAACCTCCACAAATAAGGAACTCTCAGAAAATACCAATCGATATATTTATCATGGCTTGCCATAGAGGTGCTTCTTCCTTAAACGGCATCACTATTGGAATTGGAAGCAATATGCCAAATGCTGTAAAAATGAACACAGCAGGTGGCACTTTAATTGGCATCACAATTAGGTTGCGGAAGACATTTTGGATTGGACAACATGACACAATGTTTGCAACAAATTTGTTTGTGGATCGCATGTGATAGTAAATCATGACTGTCATATGAGGAAAAGGAAATAAGTGGACTGTGGTTAGCTTACTGCTGGGGCAAGGGCTGCATCAAGTAACGAATTGACCCCATTCTCAGGTGACTGCAAAAGTCCCAGAAGCTTTAAGACTGTAAGTGCCATTTGTGAAATAAAGGAAGGCACTTCACGCATGATGTTGGTATCGACTGCTCCTGGATCAACAGCACTTTAAAAACAAAAAGAAAAAAGATAAGGGATTAGGAGAAATCATTACACATCAACAGCATGTTCAATCTGATGAAGCAAAAAATAAGTATTACAATTCAGCTTATTTTTCCATGGATGAAGCAGAACAGAGTTACTATTAAGAACATTTCTACTGGCATGAAGAATAATAGGTATGGCTTCAAATTGATAGATGATAAAAGAGTTCCTATGTCGTCTAGGGGTATGAAGAATGACAGACAGCAAGTTCAACTCTTTAAAAAGTAGTACAAAATCATGAAGCTAAATACAGGTTTGAAGCATTCTCAAATATATGCGGTCATGCAAAAGTGATGATGGTAATATTTCCATTAGTTAAATTTTCAAGGAAAATGTTCAGGCACATACATAATGGAGACATGACGGGATTCATCCAACAAGCCAAGTTTTCGATGAAGCTCATAGGAGAACAGCAGTAGACATACTACAACAATGGAATGCAGGTTGTCACAATTGAGATGGTAGTTGAATAAGACTACCTCATACATACATAATATATGACTTACATTTGGAATACTCATAGATACGAGCAAAGGGATAATGTCTTGGTCTTGAGAAGCACTTTCCAGAAACAATGTCCTTGTTAACCTGTACGTTAAGTACTGAAAATATTTGAAAGAAAAAAGGAGATTACATTCTCCTATAAAATGATCTGTCTAAATTTCAGGACAAAGTAAAAGTGTGCTTTGCACTTGCAACAAAAATCTAATGCTCACATAGAAATAAATGAGACAGAATATTTAAGGACCAGTATGGTATATCTTGTCTTACTGGATAGATGGACACACTTCAGCCATTACTCTAGTTGGCTAAGACTTTTTTTTTTTGGGGGGGGGGGGGTGGGTTAAATGGCTATGTAAGACTTAGATGTGAGTTTAGAGTTACCAATTATGAAAATTTTCCAGTTAAGCAACATGGAATCCTTGATGCATTAATAGGTATGCCATGCCATATTTCCTCTATTTCCCCTTGTATTTCCTTGTTATGCATTTTGGAAGCTCAATTATATTGGTTGTGCAAGTTCTAAATGAATAAGCATGCTTATAGATTCAGTGAAGTTAAAATGCATATAAATCCTATAAGTTCTTACCACTTCGATGTGTGAAGGATGTAACATTCACTATCCGTGAAGGTATAGGGCTATTTTCGAGAAGTGGTAATAGAAGTTTTGTCAGACAAAATGCTCCAATGTAATTTGTACCCATCATCCTGCAAAAATATGTAAAACAAATAAGCAAGCCAATTCTCAAGTGAACAGGAAACTGAGATGAAGTATAAACTGTATAGAAGAAAAACTAGTAAGACTTTTGTTTCAGCTATATGAGATGCATTTCTACAGAGACATTCAAAAGAGAACCAAAAGCTTCCATACTTGAGCATGAAAAAAATAAAAAATAAATTGAAGAACAAAGAGAATGCTTTCTTCTATTGACAGAATGTTTTTATGCATACAAGTTTTAGTTCCTGGAAAAACAAGTGTAATTAGCTGGCTGAGTAAGTCTCAAAGGTGCTGATGATTACAGCATCTAGCAACTTGAGCAAGTAATATAATTCAAAGGCATCAACGACAAGCTGAAAATTATGAAACTCCCTGCAATAGGTCGGCATGTATGGCGAAAATGGCATTACAGTATATGAGTATCAAGAACCGGTCACTTTAATTCGGCTTTTCAACCTATTTAGTCAAAGATAAAAGATATTACTCATCATAGCCTTCAGCTGTGAGTCTAGATGATGTTGCCAGGATCCCAGCATTGTTAATTAATAGTTGGACAGAAGAATGCATATTTGAATCCACAAACCACCGCTCAAGGTCTACTTTAAACTTCAAAGTTGATTGGAAGGATGACAGGTCCACCTGAAAAGCTTTGAGATGGGCATGCTCGTTCTTTTCCTTTATTTCTCTCATAGTCTGTTACACAATCAGAGAGAATTTGAACAAAAGCATAAAGTGGAGATGCACTGAAAAATAGATTTATTATAGAAAGTGTACCTTCAACAACAACTTGGATGACCGCCCCACTGCAGACATTATAAGGATTTGAGTTACAAAGCAATCTAATAGCTTCAGAAAAATCATAATATAGACATTCAGTTTGTGTCAAATACATAAAAAAATCACTACATAAAACATAATTCCATTGTACAACTTTAGGTGTTACTGAAATCTGTGAAACTTTCAAAAGACAAAAGGGAAAACTACACGAAAAGCTGATGTATTATCATGGAAAGGGAACACATCACAATTGACGCAAAAGAGGAATTACACTGTCTCAAAACATGGTAATTAATGAGAACGGTAGGAGGACGAAAAATGTCATAAACATAGAAACTAATTTCTTAAACTAACAACTATTTTTTTTTTGGTACAAGTGAAGGAAAATTTTATAACAGATTTTTTTTTTTTAATCTCAATTTAACCTTATGGTAATTCTCTTGAATAACAATAAAGAAGTAATCTTTCAGTAAGCATAACAGATTCTAACGATGCCTTTACCAAAATTATCATCACCCCTCTGTACCTGTTAAAGTACAAAACACAATTCTAGTCCACCTCTCACAAGTTCAAGTTTATGGAAAATAATGATATTGGCTTGTGATTTAATATGGTATTAGAGTTGTAGGTTCTCGGTTCAATACCCGATAGTGTCAGTTTTCATGTAATAGTCCGTCACTCCATATTCATCCAATTAGTAAAGGAATCGTCTTTCTCCCACATCCTAGCGCACACTGAAAGGCTAAGATAACTCAATTCCAGTATCCCCTATTATATCTCCATTCCCCTTGACTCATCTTATTTCTCTCAAAACATGCCTCTTTATAAAGACAAAGAAAGAGTAGAAGAATACCAAGAATAATGTAGAAGCCTTCCTTAGAAAGGGCATAAGCAGCAGCAGCACCTAAACCAGACGTAGCCTGCAACATTCAAAAATCAGAAACTGGATTAAATTATATAAAACCATCTGCAACAGAAAATGAAATTGAATCTTCATGCTTACGCCGGTGATGATGCAAACAGGTCTAACAAAAGCAGCTGTTGCTGGGGAACAACGTGGGTAGTTCTTAGATTCTACAAACAGAGTTTGGAACAACAGCTTCAAATAGGAAAGAACAAGACAAATAGTCCAGCAAACTGCCATTCTCCAGAAGTCTATCCTGCAAACAAAAAGAAAACCCTCTCCCAAATTCTTCATCTTCACTCGAATCCAATACCAACTCATTACCTACCATGAAAACAAAGAAAAACACGTTAATCGATGCTTATTAGCCTTCCTTTCTTCTTCTTTTCTTTTTTCTGTCTTTATTTTAGCTAATCTAATACATTACCATTGCTTTTGTATATGTTGAATATCTAATGAATTTTTTTTTTTATTTTTTTTTCCAATTTGATAGAATCCAATTTTTAACATGTTCGAAGTGCACGAATTTGGGGGAAAAAAATAATAAATGAAAATTTAAAAATCAAGATAGACATACTCCAAATTCCAAAAACATCACTAAGGAAAATAAAAGTAATTTAAAAAAAAATGAAACAGAGGAAAATCCAAAAGCATTAGCAAGAAATCTGATTGATAGTTTATCAGAAAAGGTAACATCAAATTCTGATTATGGGTTTCCTATTAACGCCAAAATTGTTCTGCAAACACATATCTTTTTAACATAAAAAAATAAACAAATACAAATTTGCCACTTCTTGTGATCATTACTAACGAGATTTATGCTTATATGTCAATTAATAGTTATTATATTTAAATTGGTTTTGAATTTTTAAAACTAAAATACTAAATGGAAAAATGAACCCTTAACATTAACCTGTTGGTAACTAATGCTAAGCATGGATCTCACACCCATGGTCACATGTATCGTTTTTCTATAAAATAGGAGGATAAAAACATAGATTAGAGAAAAAAGATAGAGCTAGGAAATATGAAGAGTTTCACCACTGTTAATAAATTTATTCTCCATCTCATAGATCATGATAAGTTTCAATTCCAGCAAAGAAAAATGAAAAATAAACAAATAAATAACAAATTCCAATATGTATTTGTCTATTTCTATTTCCTTTCATTATCTATTTTTATTGTTTTAGAAATTTTATTTTTCCAGTTCTAATTTTCTTTTTTTAATTTTTCTAATATTTTATGAAATTATTCTAACTTTCTAAATTTATTTCTCTTCTTTTAAAGAGTTTTATGGGTTATAAATTTCATTCTAAGAGTATCTCCAATGGTGAATGTGGATTGTTATATATATGGCATAGAAATAGACACTGTCTAAATTTACGTGGCATAAATGCACATTCAATTTAAAAATTGTTCTCCAAAGTAATGTGCACAAATATTATTTATGGTTATTAATTAATTATATATTTTATTAAGTATTTTTAATTTTTGAACAAATTATATTTTTAAGGTAAATTTTACTTTTTAGGCAACTTGACAATGTCTGACAGAGCCTCCAGAAGTAGACATTCTCCTTGACAATGTCTAAGCCACGTCAGCTTGACATTCATTTTAAACATTACCATTGGAGTGTATTTTTTCAAAACAATGTCTATATTAACTTATGTGGCATGTTAATTTTAGCAATTCACATTCCATTGGAGATACTCTAATACTTCCTCTCCCTCCCCCCTCCCCCCCTTTGAAAAGCTATCCAAACAGGGTACAGATGGGAGAGTCAAAGATTGATTGATCTCTACAATGATATTTAGCACCAACATCCTGTTTGTGCACAACAATGTCCAAAGACAACAAAAACAGCATCTTCGACCACATGCCACAATCTACAAACACAATTATTCAAAATCCATTAATTAACTCCTCTCCTGCTATGCTTCTACTTCCACTACCACTATCTGTACTTGGATGAAGGTCAACACCTCTTGATCTGCTCCTATATTTCCTCCTCCTATCCTCATGACAAATTGTTGTTGGTGGTAGTACAGCTCTATTTTGAATCTCTTCCAGCGCTTTAATATATTGATTGGCAGGACATTGATTCTACATAAGCCGCATGTGTAATACTTAAAACAAAATCCATAATAAGACATATTTTAATCTCGACAAGCAGCAACGGCATGGACACAAGGAAATTGGTTGACATCAAACTCCTGACATGTGCACATCCTATTCTGCCAGTTTACAATTTCTTTTCTATCTCCATACAATACTTCAAACTCATGAAAGTTCAATGAAGAAACAAGCAATGACTGAGACATGACAAGTCGTGCTTGCAATTGTTCTTCACGAAGTCATAGGTGTTTTCGTGTTACCTGCTTGAATTTGACACTCATAATACCAGCCTGTGTGTAAGAACATCTTATGGTCAATAAATCAACAATAGGTAACTCCCACTTATCTTTGAGATTCTCATTTAACCATTTGACAATATTCATTGTGGCAATGTAAAATCTTTGAATAGGGAAGTGTGATCTAGCCCATTTTGCATATCCGACTTCTTCAAGATATTGTGCAGCATCAGGTTCCATTAAACTTATATGATCCATAAAGTCATAAAATTCAGACATACGGTAAACTTCAGCTGCTTTAAAAAATAATGACACTAAGGCATCGTTCTTGAATTTTGACTTTATATGTTAACTGATGTGATATGTACAAGCTCCAGGATGTGCACTAGGAAAAACATTATGTATGGCCATTTCAATGCTTCGATTACAATAGGAAATGAAAACTAAATCCTTAACCTCTCCAATAACCCCATGGAATTTTCTAAGAAACCATTCCCATGAAGCATCATTCTCCGAATCTCCAATTCCAAAAGCTAGTGGGTAAAATTGCTCGTTCCCATCCTTACACGAGGCAATAAACATCACTCCACCATACTTGCCTTTTAGAAATGTCCTACCGATTGCTATAACTGGCCTCATGACAGAATGAAATCCTCTTATACAAGCTCCAATTGCCACAAAACAATAGAGAAAATGGTTCTGACTATCAGTTTAAATGTGAATTACAGTACCACAATTATTACTCTCCAACAAAGCACAATATGATGAAAGCTTTGCAAAAGATTCCTCTTGTGATCTCCTTGAAGAATCAACTGCGTTTTCTCTGGCTCTCCAAGCCTTATCATAATTTATGTTAATTCCAAACTTAGACTGCACATCCAGTCTGATTTCATTTGGAAGATATCTACGTCCAGCCCTCTCAAATTTAGATTGAATCCAATGAATGAGAACCCAATTACTAGCATGCCGACCATGGTTAACCATATCTGATGAACAAGAGTGTATATCTTGAAACACTCTTACCTGAAATAAGTCAGTCCTTCCCAATTTTGTTGCACGGAGTCGCCACTTACGTTTGTTATCCACACATTCAACATCAAATCGACTTTATCATGACTTTTTCACCTTGAACTCAAAGTTCTTCCCCATTGCATAAAGGCACAACTCCAATCGTAAATCCTTCTTATCCACACATTCAACCTCAAATCGACTTTTACATGACTTTTTCACCTTGAACTCAAAGTTCTTCCCCATTGCATAAAGGCACAACTCCAATCGTAAATCCTTCTTGCTTTTAAAAATTCGACCAATACCAATTCCTCCATGATCTGGGCCTTCAAGTAGTTTCTTTTTCCATGCAGCTCTTTCCTCAACTAGTTTCTTTTTCTGTGCTGCTGTATCATCACTTCTAGCCTCCAGTGGAACAAGTCTGGGTAGTTGTGTAAGTTGAGCTGCAGGTACAGAGCTTGAAAGTTGATCACTGGCACTCCCAAAAGAGGAGGTATGATAGTTACCAAAACCATGGATCCTTTCTCTCTCTTTTTTTCCTTTTCTTTTTTCATTTCCCTTTCCTTGTCACTTTCTCTTTCTTTCTCTCTTTCCTTTTCCCTTTCTCTTTCCCTCTCTGTTTCTTCTCTTTCCATTTCTGTTTTTCTTTCCCTTTCTATTTCCCTATCTGTTTCTCCATTTTCTTGACAGTACTCTACCACCCTTGGTCTAAGTTCAACGCCTAATGGACTTCTATCGCCAGCAAATAGTACAGAATTCTTGGCAATAAACATTTTAACATCATCATCATCAACTATCTCCACAAGTGGGACAGATATATTGACTATATACCGCATTGAAATATCATAATCATGTCGATCCACATTCATAGTAGAATAAACTACATTCTGTAGCTGCTCATAAGTGCACTCTTCAGAAATGTTTCTTACTTTTGATTTGCCACCCTTGAATCCGATAACACCATTTTCATTTTCAACTCATTCTCCATCGTACATAATTAAAACTCGAACCAGCCCCATTTCCTGAAAAGTATTAATAGATAATAGACAATTATTAAATATTACAAATTAATTATAGATGTACTCCATTCTTTTCATTGCTGCTTAAACTCCCTTCAAATAGTCCATACTCCAAGTAACACAATGGCTACTCAATTGGGGATCAGTTTCATCAGGATAATCTATAGTTTTTTTCTATGTCTTTGATCAACGGCCTTATTTGGACAACATTTTTGCAGATTTCTTCATATAAATGAAAAAAAAAAAAAATACTTACAGTTACATCAACCAAAGCCACTAAGTTAACATAGGCCTCTGTTGCAAGAAAACAGAACTATACAACTTGTACTACATATGCATCAAACATGAAGTAAAACAACTTTTCATGTTTTTTTGGTTATGAAACAAAAGAATTAACTTTTCAGATAGACCAAAATCCTAAATCAGGGGAGACTTATCCGATCCCTTTTTCTTACTTCCAACTAATGCCACATTAGTCAACGACTCAACATTCATTACAAGTTCAATTTCCTATTTTGCAACTAGACCACTCGAGCGTTCATGTTAGAAACCCAAATAAAACTCAACAAACAAAAAATGTCTGCATCCAACATCTCCAATTATATGAAGATATAAACCATACTTCATCTTTATCCCCTATGAAATTTGTTATATATTTGGCAGGAGCACACACGCTTCCTAAGAAACTACTGTAGTAAAAAAAAATTATCGTTTTCCACAGTTCATTCTATTCCCATCCAAAACAAACGGCATATGCGTGCGTGTGTGTGTGTGTATGTGTGTGTGTGTGTGAGAGAGAGAGAGAGAGAGAGAGAAACGCTATAACAAATGGTTAACACTAAAAATACCCAACAATATAGCTTTTTTTTTTTCTTCACTGATAAAAGACACAAACGTGACAAAGTTAAAACCAGTAAAAGCGTTTCAACAAAATTATTAGATATGTACGAAAATTTTGTGAACTGATTGAAGAATTTGAAACCCAAAGGCAGCATTTTGGATTTTGATTACATTCTGGAATGGCCAAAAAAAAAAAAAAAAAAAGAGCTCAAGGAATGAATGAATAATCATATTATGTGAATTGGGTCAACAATGGTGGAATATATATCACTTACGAATGGAAAACACGGTGTCGATGGGGCTTTTTGCTTTGTGGACACTGTAACAGAGTTCTATAACTTCCCAAATTGATTGTCCATTTGGGTATTATTGCAATGAGGTCGAAGATTAATGTGAACGTAGGGCTAGGGTTTCATTCGAGGAAGGACGAACGGTGTCGTTTTGCGGTGGCGACCGATAATGCAGCCGATTAAAAGCGGGATTTTGAAGAATCGAAAGCCGGCGGCATCGGAGAACTAAAGCTGTGAACCAGACTGCCAAAATAATAATAATAATAAAAAGTAAAAAGTAAAAAGTAAAAAGGAACTGAAATTCTAGTCAAGCCCAATATAAAAACAAGCCCACTAGCAAGTGGCCCAATACACAGGTTTTGGTCCAACCACTAAGTTAGCTAATTAAACTAATAAAATTATAGTCATGTTGAACAGCCTAATTACTGGTGACGTCTTTAAGGTTTTGAGTTTTCGCATTACAATGTTAAAAAAATAATAATAATAATAAACTTATAAACTAAATAGAAATATACAATTTTATTTTTTTAAAATAAAATACTTTATCTAATATGCCCCTCTTCTATACAATTTTTTTTCTTTCTATTTTCTCTTTTTTTACTACATTTTGTTAAGTCATTTGGATTATGATCTACCAATTGATAATCTCTGGCCTTCACGGTTTTGTTAATTATTAGAAGTAGCATTCTTTTTCTAAACTAATACATATTACTTTGATATATTGAAAAACCACTATAAAAACCACTATATATATATATATATATATATATNTTAACTTTTTACATTACTTTTTTTTTTAGTTTTAGAAAACTATAAAATTCATATTTTATTTCATTGAAAAATTACAATTTTTATATCTATTTATATATTAATATTTTATTTTAGATTCTATCTTTTTTATTACTTATATTGGATGCACAATTTCAGTTTGATTTATAATATTTTGAATATTTTTAAATTAATTTTAGTTTGTTTTATAATATTTTAAATATTTTTAAATTTATAATTGAAATGCATATTTTATTTTTTAGTCACGATAAATATTTAATATAGTTTTAATTCGTAATATTTTACATATTTTAAATTCACAGTCATTATTTATGTTGAATTTTAGTATGTTAATATATATTTTTTTAAATGTTTAACATATCATTTGAATATGTATTTAGGCTTAATAGACATGAATTAATAATGATTTATCATTTGATAATATATATTAATTTAAATAAAAAAAATAAAACACTCACATATATGTCTAGTAAACACGATTAAAAAACACTATACGAACACGAAACGATACGACACGAACACAGTTCAACACGAAAACTTAACAGGTTGGATTCGGGTGAACAAAATTTGACACGACACGAACACGACACAACACTAACACGATTCAACACGATACGTTGCCAGACCTAAACTCATCTACTTAACCATACTACTAAAAAAATCAGAACAACTAATACATATTACTTTGATATATTGAAAAACCACTATATATATTAATACAATGACCAGCTGATCCGTTCCTTGATCTCAAAAATAATATGTCCAACACAATTAAATATTATATTGATTGTTATTCTTGTACATGACGTGGATCCAAATTGGGAGCTAAAAAGTGATCCTTGTTTGAAACTGTGTTTACTATTATTTGAACGTGATTATAAAGGCCAAACCCATAAAGAAAATTTAAAATATTGAATCTAAAAACTGTCATTTTGATACTATATTAAACTGCAATTTAGTATTATAATTTTAATAAATTTAAACTTATAAATTTGAATTTAAAATTAAATTATATACTTTAACAAACATAAATTCTTTTTAATTATATAATATATAGTCGTTGATTCAATGCGGTATTTATATTGTCTTTTTGAATTTGTTTCCTTTGTTATGTATCTTATGCAAAGCAATTATATATATTGACATGCATAATATGCAATGTATTTTTGGCAAGCGTAAAGAATTGGAGTAATGGAGATGGGTTTTTCTACTAGGTTTCCATTATAGATTTGTATCTTTTATATTAAAGAGAAGAAAAAAAAAGTGTATTTTTTTTAAACTAAATATCGAGTATTCCTATTTAGTGAACATAACTTTAAGTTAACTAAATTCTTTTTATTTTTATTTTAGAATAATAACTTGATTTCAAATCCAAATATTGAAATAAATAGATAAAGTAATGTTAGATGAACCATTTAATATATCAACATATTTATAAAAAATATATATTATTATTTTATTGATTAATATATTAATATAATTTAAATATAAACAAATAAACTATTAAAAAATAAAAATATAATTAAATATAAATTAATTAAATAATAAATATATCTATTTAATAAATATTTTAGTAGACTAAAATATTTATTTGGCAACTTAATTATCCTCTTCATGATCATTACCAACGCCAACGGTGGCCTTCTACGAACAGTAGTAAACCCATTGAGCTAATCANTTTTTTTTTTTTTTTTTGGTAAATGATATTATAAGAATGTTGTTGTCATAAAAATTTATTATCCAACATGCGCAATTCCCTGCGTCCAGGGTAACTATTTTGCACAATAAATTCTCATTTATTTATTTATTTTTATTTATAGAAAAAAACCTATAATATAAGCGGGGATGCAAATATCAAAATTTTCCGCCAACTAAAATTTCATTTTTTAGTTAAGGTGAAAAAAATATTTAGGATAAAAAAATTATAATTTATATTGAAATTTTCAAAAATTTCTGCAATATTTTTATTAAATTTTCATGTTAATTACTTCATAATTTAGTCAAAAATTTTATAACATTAATGATAATTTCTGAAATATTCGTGAAAATTTTTAAAATATCCATTAATTTTTTTTATAGAATTTTAAAAATATTATAATTTTTTATAAAATATTAAAGCATTTTTTTTTAAATTATAATTATTTTTTGATAACATATTTTCACTAATGATGTACTATTAAGATAATTGAAATTTAAAAGTAACGATGAAACAATTGAAAAAAATTAAAAAAATATTGTAAAACAATAATTGTAGTATGAAAACAAAAGAATAATATTTATAATTTTAAAAAAATAATTTATTATTCATCCATTTTGCACGAACTTTTAACAAATTTAAAAAAAAAATTAATTGATTAGAATGCACATCACTCTCTTTATAAACTTCTTTAAAAAATCAACAGTCTAATCATATAAAATATAAATTTTATTTTTAAATTTTAACAATGGAATTCCAAAAGTTATAATCATAAGGGAAACTTGATTATGACATGCAATATTATATTCATATGATTAACCTATCAATAATTAAATTCAAAATTATTAAAGAGATGTGCATTTTAATTAATATTTTTTTTAATACTGCTGAAAATGATGACGAAAAAGAGAGTATAAATTTTTAACTACTAAAAAATTCCATATGGTATCAATTATATTTAAGTACTTATATTATTATTCTAATTTTCGAATAATTTATCATTTAATAATAATATTTTTGTTATATTTATTATATATAGATCTCTTGATTATAAAAGTATAATTTTCATTCAATGTATTTTTAATTGATAAAGTATTTAATAAATAAGCATATTCTGAAATTTTATTAAAAATTTATATATTTGTTTTTATAAACTGTTATTATTTTTTATAAATTTTTATCAATATCAATATTCTGTCGATATTTTTATATTTTTAACATTTCATATATTATGATATTTTCATCTTGGAATATAAATATACTTTGTGGCAAAAAGAAAAAAAAAATATGTGAGACCCATTGATGATTGGGGCTTAAAAAAGAAAACAAATTTTAATTTAATTTTGATAAACTAATTAAAGACATAAAATTTACCTTTTTTTTAGATTACCAAAGAATGTACACTTCAATTTGAGACCTTATAATTTTATCAGCAACAGGAGAAAAACTCCGGCGATGATAAAATAAATATGTCTTATTGTACCACATTATCGGTCGGACTGTAGTCTCTATAACTATGCATCAGTTAGAGCCTCTCCGACCGGATTTCTTTCCGGCACGGAGGAAGACGGCGATGGAGACGGAGAAGGGAAGCTCCGGCGACAAGTAGGACAGGAAGAGTGTGAAGAAAACCATTCCTGAATACACAGCGAATGAAAGCCATGTTTACACCAACCAAGAACCCTAATCTCCTCTCCTTCAACGAACTCCGACAAGCATATAACGCACTCGGCTTCTACTCCGGCGAGTTTCGTCTTCATTTCGGCCGAGTAAACCAGCGCCGGAGCACTTTCCAATGGAGCTCCATTACTATTCTTTCGCCGCTGAAGCTCAACGAGTTGGGTTTGGATACGAGGAAGATGGTCGGCGGGACTGCGATGGTAGTTTCCGCCGCCTTCGCCTCCTCGGAGAAAGCAGCGTATGGAGGCGTTGAGAGCGAGCGCGCAAATGAGAGCGCAGAGGAGGATGATGAGGACGAGAGCGGCGTTGGCTTCGAAATCTTTGGTGCCGGAATAATGCCTCCACCGGATTTGATGATTAGCTTCGTCGGATGCTGATGTCGGAGTTGTTGAAGATGATAATGGCGGAGAGAGATGGATTATTACTAAAGCTGCTACTGATGGAGATGATGATGATGATGATGATGATGATGGAGGTAGTACGGTTGGTGGGGTTCTCATTATTTTCTCTTTCTCTTTCTCGGGAATATTTGCAGGAAAAGCAAAATGGATCTATGATTATGGTTTTTGTTTGGTTGGGCTTTATCTGGGTTTTTGAAATGAGAAAAAAAAGAAAGAGAGAGATAAGAGAGAGAGAGAGAGAGAGGATTGCGTGGGGATAGAGATTGGGATGAGTTAGAGTGATGATATAAAGGAGGAAGAAATGGATACGTGTAGTTGTGGGTTTTACAATTTTTTTGTTTTTTGTCTTTGTATTATTAATGCTTTGGTTTATTTGGTTTAAGAACCTATTCTTTTTTTACATTGATGTGCAATTGGGTTTATGTTTGTGGGGTTTGATCATGGTTTTCTTTTTCTTTAATATATTTATGGTATTATTATTATTCTTATTAATTATTAATTATTCTAGCTACCTTATGTTAGACACATAACCTATTACCAAAATATATAATTTGACCCGTAACAAATTTGTCGCCAAATAAATGAAGGCGTTAAGGGTCTTTTGGGTATTGTGTTTGTAAAATGATTTCATAAAGCGATTTTGTAAAATGAAAACAGTTCCTCAATTCAATACCAAACGACCTTAGGTTGGATTCATGCTCTAGCAACAGAGTAGTCCAATTAAGTCTTGATTAATAATAACTAGGATCTTAAAGTATATTGTTAGGAACAAAACTTATTTATGTAGTAATTTGATGTGATAATTAAGATACCACACTCATTTATATGATAATTAAGATACAAGAAGTAACCGTAGGAGGTATAGCCTATAATTATGTTATTTTCTAGCCTCGTGGTTTTCCAAATTGTTTTTAGAAATTCAGAATTTTAAAGGAAATACAAACCCCTTGAGAGAAAAACATTAACAATGAAATTTGGAGTGTTTTTTTTTTTTTCATTTTTTTTTTCTTTGTGATCAAATGCTTCCACATGCAGATCTACTGTACAAAAAATAATTTAAAAGGTTTTGTGGATTTTAAAATTGTAATTCTAGTCTACTATAAGGTTAATTGTGGGCGATGAATTCGATCTCTCACCTATTTTATTCAACCATTAGATTCTGCTTCCTTTTGATTCCTTTACTTTAAGATACCCACCTATATGTACTAAAATTAGGTAGTGCTTTGAAAATAAACAAATATAGAATATGTATAGAATAAAGAATTTCACCTCGAAAGAAGAAAAACATTTTAATTTAACCTCAGCTTGGATCTTATTTTCTCCTATATATATATATATATATATATAAAGTGTATTCTAGCTTGTTTCCCCTACCCTTGAACGAAAGAGAGTTTTTTCCAATTTTACTGAGTTTTTTGTTAGTGGAACAATAAATCACTATATATCTTTCATGACACTATGAATAGTTTATGTATAATGGGTATTTTATTAAGATGATTATTATGTATATCCATTTGATTGATAAAAGACAAACAGAGAAGGCAGATTTTATCCTATATAAGCAGAAATAAAAGACTCTGATACCAAAAGCGAAATTGTCAGTGCTCACGAAGTGGTCCTCCAAATCATTCATCTTCAATATACATGCGTATATCTAACATGTGATATGTTTATTTATAAAATTTAAAAGTTAAAATTAAATGATAAATAAAAAATAAATTAATAAATATGTTATTAAAAATACAAGTCACAGAGATTTCAGAGAAACGTAGACACTTCTAAGCCCCCACCTCCGTCCCTCCATGTTATATATTGTCCATATCTGAATTTTTTTATTTAAAAAAAATGAAAAATTTAAGAAACTAGGTCCCCCAAAAGTAAATGAGAAATATATGAACAGAGGCATGACAACACTGATCATTTTGGACCCACCGAGTCGAATCGGTAAAATGTAAGCCACATATGTCAATGGGAAACTGACTCCACCATGCCACCATTACAAAGTACTGGAACTTTCTTTGTAACCAAACACAGAAGAATCCCATCAAGAAAATAGTATAGCTAAAGCCAAAGTGTTGCATTTAATTTTACTTTTCACAACTTCGACTTTATGAAAATAGAATGGTACGCTCAATAATGGTTTTATAGATTCTGTAATTCTAAATTTATAAGAACAATGAAACTGAAATGTAGTTCTGTTTCAATGAATTTGCAAATTGCCTGCTTCAGAGGGAAGTGTACAGTAGCTCTCCTAATTTTACTGTGGGTGGTGGGGCCTTTGGACCATTACTCTGTGTATGCATAATCAATGTGTTTGGTAGAGGCTGCTTTCAAGTTTTTGTTTCATGTGTAATATACTAAAATATGCATGATGCATAATAAATATCATATTTATATGTATATGATGCATAATAAATTTGGGGAAAGAAATGTGAATTGAGAATATATATATATATATCATACGATAAATTATATAGAAAAGTTATGTTGGCTGGTAATATACAAGTTCAAAAACTAATACTTTGAAACTTACAGATAAAATTGAGATTATGAATTAATACAAACACAATACATAAGGATAAATACTATTAAGGGTTTTATTCTGAAGCAAATTCTTGATTCCCAAATATATATAGTAAAAGTTGCAAATGATAATTCAACTACTTTGAAAGAATATCATTACCCTTTTCAAATTGCATTGCCTTATCCAATCTTTCAGTCTACCTAGAATTGTTAGTTTTCGACTATGTTGCATTCATTGTAGATAAGGATTAATCCATTCACTGAGTAGTATTCTCCTAATTAAACATGGAGCAAAGCTATAAGTATCAAATTTATTAACTAAATTTTTAGTATTTAATAATATGACCGTTTATTAATGGTTGATAAATTAACAATGTTATATAATCATAGTAGGTAAGTCCAATGAAATAATGTCATATCATTAGATACTAAAATTTTAGTTAATAAATTTGATCGTTCTAGAATGCTGGTGTTTTCAACGCTGGTACAGGCCAAATCTCCATTGTCAGCATTGGAACAACTTCTGAAATTTCAGGTCTATCTATGGGGCAACCTTCCACTTCCACACATGCCAAACCCACATGGTTAAAATCTCAGCAATTGGTGTTCAGGACATAAATTCAACATTTGATCCATTAGTTCTAGCCCTGCACCTTTTTGCCACAAATCCCATGCCTGTAATAATATAATTTTTGTCTAGAAGTTATATACATATTGTACATATATATATATATAGACAACAAAAATTCATATGTATTTCACAAACTTTACAATGGGCTGCTGAGATCACAAAAGCTGTTTTATACTTCCTACCACTTACAATTTCAAGTGATAGAATTCCAAAACTGAATATCAGATTTGACAGTGAAAAAAGAAATATTATTATTCTTCAGAATCCCTTGAAAGATTGTTACTATAACTATTACAAAGTGCATTGCCTAATCCAATGATTTGAGTGACATAGTAGACTTAAAAGACTACCTTGACCGTATAGTTTTCTAAAGTTATTTTGTACTTCCTCAGCAATCAGTCTACGGGTTAAATAGGCTGGTTTTTTACAGCACTGACAAAGGCCAACTATCATTTGCTATACAGTAGCAGCAAGGAGATGATGTGGACTTTTCTATTAATTGTATTAAGGACTAGATTGTAATAAAAAATAGAATCCAATAGTAATTTAGATTCTTTTTAATGCAGCATGAAAATTAAAACTAGTGCTTTCTTCCTCCTCTAGTTCTCATAAATCCTATTCTCTTTTTTAACTAATAAAATATGATCTCACTTGTAAATTATATCTATAAAACTTGTGTTTACATCAGTCAATTTACTTTTAAAACAAAAGCAGCCAAATGATCAATACAAACGTTTGAAATTATATCTAATGTATTGCCACAATACAATATTATTATAAACCTGTTTTAGTTTGATTCACTGATAATATTGGTTTTTCAATTTTGCGCAATATTCAGCCTCTGGACAAAAAATGGTTTCTTAAGCACTGGCAATCTCACTTTGATGTTGCTCATTCACTGTATAGTTTTCTGAGTTGCTGTTTTGTAGTTCTTCACTAATCACTGTGCTCCTAAATAAGAATGCTGGTTTTTTCAACACAGGCAAAGGCCAGCTTTCATTTGTTAACATGGAAACAACTTCAGACATTGTAGGTCTATCTACTGCACAATCTTCCACGCATGCCAATGCCACATGAATAAGTCTAAGAAATTGGTTTTCTGAACATGATTCTTTCAAAGATTCATCCATTAGTTCCATCCCTGCACCTTTATTCCATAGATCCCATGCCTACAATCAATAACATAACCGCATTTAAAAAAAATCTCAATCTGCAGATTAAATAGCAACCTGTAGCACTTGTCGCATTGTATAATTGTTCTTACATATATTATGAGATTCAACGGGCCATCGAGATCATAAAAGCTATTGTTCTTCCTGCTACTTATAATTTCCAGTAATAGAACTCCAAAACTGAAGACATCGGATTTGATAGAACAGAATCCTTCCATTGCATACTCCGGAGACATATAACCACTAATACATATGTTAATCATAATCAGGAGGTAATAATTCAATAATGAGGTAGTAATAGATTTAAAATTAACAAAAGATAGAAAAAAATTAACTTACTATGTCCCAACAATTCTGTTAGTATTTACTTTCGGTTCGTTTTGCTTGAAGATTCGTGCGGTGCCAAAATCTGAAATCTTAGGATTCATGTTTTCATCAAGCAATATGTTACTGGATTTTAGATCTCTATGTATTATTTTCAACCTTGAATATTTGTGAAGATAAAGAAGTCCTTGTGCAATCCCTTTAATGATGTTGACTCTTTTAGACCAATCTAGCAGCTCTCTCTTTGATGGGTCTGTCTCAAAAACAATGGCAGATTAGTGCACTATCTGTTTAATTTTGATTAGATAATGCTCAAAAAGTAGAGTTAAATTAAGGGAAGGCAATGCTAACCAAAGATAATGGAGTCCAAGCTTTTGTTTGGCAAATATTCATAAATCAACATCTTCTCCTCTTTATGAATGCAGCAACCCAGAAGCCGCACCAGATTCACGTGTTGGAGTTTTGCAATAAGTAGGAGTTCATTTTTGAACTCCACCAATCCTTGGTTTGATCCTGGTGAGAGTCGTTTGATTGCAACTTCATGACCCTCCAGCAATTTCCCCTGAAATATATAACCATCAATGCCATTGATAATCATGAATTGTTGAAAGATCCCAAGTTACAGATGGAGAAACTTAACCTTATAAACTGGTCCAAAACCACCCTCACCAAGCTTAGTTTCTGGTGAGAAGTTACTTGTAGCCTCAACAATGGAAGCAAAACTATAAACTTTCAAATTCTGACCACCATTTTCTATCTCTTTTTCCAAGTCAGATAGTTTGTTGTCTTTCCATGTTCTAAAATACCCTGTTACATATCATGCAAAATGATTCTAGCAGTCCACCAAACCCTATGTATAATATGTACAAAATTCATTTCAATGCAAAAAATACAATACCTTTCAGCTTAAGTTTCCTTCCTAGATAGCATAAAAGGGCTGATATAGGCAAAAGCACAGAAACTGCAATAACATAAGCCTTCCATGATACTTTCTTTCCCTCTGCATTTAGTTTTGCAAGAAGAAAACAAAAAAATTTAAGCCATGTGAAGTTTTCTTTGTCGAAACATGTTAACCCCATTCACTTTAACTTTCATATATAATTACGTTTTTGGTAGATTTTAATATTG
Organism: Ochetophila trinervis; assembly: GCA_003254975.1. NCBI lineage: Eukaryota > Viridiplantae > Streptophyta > Magnoliopsida > Rosales > Rhamnaceae > Ochetophila > Ochetophila trinervis. The sequence goes on along the minus strand of QANX01004484.1, from coordinate 21,711 downwards.
CAAGTTCCATTTGAGGGATTTTTTTTGGATGACTTACTTTTTTCTGAGGACAATGTAATGAGAACATCTTGTATTTCTGATCGACCGCTATCATCTTGATCAAACGTCCAGTCTTTTCCAGTCCAAAATGCGCATCCAATTCCACCTTTAGACCAGAATCCAGCACAATTGCAATCTTCCCAGCATATGGCTCTACAATCACTACGTCCAAGTTTTGTACTACGATTATTTGTCATCGAAGAACTCTCTGATAAGAAGCGCCCGGACCTTGTTTCAAATTTCATATTTGGATGCCTGCACTTTGGTTGCTTCCATATTGCACTACACCCATTATCCATATTGTAACCATAGCAATCCTCCATTGAAATAATTGGGAGTCTATTTGCATCTTGTAAGAGGCCCTTGAAATCCAACAGCAATTTGGATTTGTCTTTGACAGAATAAGTGAAGTACTCCTCCTCTGCATTTGTCACATTGATGAGATCATAATTCTGAGTAGAGCTAACATTGACAAAATCAAAGATTGTTGAGTTCAAAAGTACTCCGCTGGTCCAGTAAATCACCCCTCGTTGTCTGATTACCAATTGGCGTACGTCGGTGTCCCACTCTAGATTGAAAGCTCCAGAAGCTGGAGTGTTAACAGCTAGCCATGAAGTGAGAGACCATTTCAGACCAGTTTTGTGGTTGACACCAAGTTTCATCCCCGGAAGGAGAGTATCTGTTGGGTAGTCAAAGCTTTGCCATAACACCCTCCCAGCAGACCCATTAGAATTCATTTCTCTCAGTACAAAATTGCCATTTTCTAGCAGAGTAGCACTAGTGTTAACAGTAGCAAATTCACTTCCTTGGTAGAGCTTAATAGGGTCACCTCCTTTGTAGATGATCATCAACTTCCCCATACTGTTGTCAAGTGTAAGAATCCCAGAATCATCATAAATAGGTTCGTCTCGGTTGGCAATCCATACTGTGTTTGTTTCATCGTTTCCTCCAGGAAAGTTGATGTACTTTATTACTAAGTACCATGATTTGTTGGTTTCCAAACTTGAATCTTTCTCGATGCTGAAGAATCCTAATGAGAAACTTCCCCTTGAGGAAATCAAGGTCTGTGAAGAGTTCAGTGTTTTACCTTGATTCAGTGTGTTTGATGCAGCAGAACTATAAACCAACAAGCATGGATGAACAATAATACAGAATACTATGCAGATAAAGTTCTTTCTGCTAACCATTTCTGTGCAAATTAATGTTGTCGTAGCAGAAAACTTGTATATTTAGATCATAGATAATAATACTAATGGTGAAGGGTATCAATGAAGTCGCTTCAATACTCATCTGGAGGGTCAAAGTCTCTTAATAAAAAGAGTCCAATTACTCTAAGCTGAAATATTTGTCCTCACTTTTAATTAGCTGTTTTTCTTCAATGTTTACCTTTTTAATTAATTTTATGATCCGTTGAAGTAGTCCAAATTACTGTTTAAGTAATATATCAAATGAGAAAAAACTAGCCTGTTAAACATATTATATGCTGAATAATCATTATCACGGCATTTAGAAAGCCGTTCTTCTGGATTGCATGACTTATGACATATGTTAATTGATGATTGTTAGGCATTACATTTTTTAGAAGTGCTTTTATTTAATAGTAGCATTTTGCTAAAATAGCATTTCACAAACTATAAAATGAAAAGGAGAGTCACTTTCTTGTTTATCATTATTCATTAAACATTTGAAGACATCCATTAGGTTATGATTGATAAAGTTGCAGTTTTCCAAGTGGAAAAAAACAGAAAACAAAACAAAAACATGGAACCATAAATTGTTATATTTCAATTTACCATCAAACTTTTTAGTTTCAATAAAGTAATGCAACACATATATTTTTCTAGTAATTAATCAAACTTATGTCTATCTTGGATTCATTGTAGAAATGGACATCCCATTTACTGTTGATTTTTCCTTCTTTGGTAAATCTTCATCGATATTCAACATCCTGCGATTTAAGAATGCTGGTTTCTTTAGCATAGGCAAAGGAAAGCTTTCATCTTCTAGCATAGAAACAACTTCTGAAATTGTTGGTCTATCTAATGGACAATCTTCCACACATGCCAAACCTACATGAATAAATCTCAGCAATTGGTTTTCTAAACATGAACCTTTCAGTATTTGATCCATTAGGTCTAGTCCAGAACCCTTCTGCCATAATTCCCATGCCTGAAATATGGAAAAATAAATAAATTAAATAATAAATTAAATTTACACATATATTATAGTGATTAATTAGATATATAGCATGAAAGTCATTTGTGTTCTTGATAAACTTACATATCCTACAAGGTTCAAAGGCCCCTCAAGATCATAAAAGCTGTTATTCTTCCTACCACTTAAAACTTCCAATAATAGAACACCAAAACTAAAGACATCGGATTTGATTGAGAAAACTCCTTTCGATGCATACTCCGGAGACATGTAACCGCTAATTTAATTATGAATCAACAATAGTGTCAGAGATTTAACAATGAGTTATATGATAATCTCAAAACAAAAGTGAATATATATGTATATATTTTAACTTACTATGTCCCAGCAATTCTTTTAGTACTTGCAACTAGTTCATTTTCCTCGAAAATTTGTGCCAAACCAAAATCTGAAATTTTAGGGTCCATGTTCTCATCGAGCAATATGTTACTGGCTTTTAGATCTCTATGTATTATTCTCAATCTTGAGTATTTGTGAAGATAAAGAAGTCCTTGGGAAACTCCTTCAATGATGTTGACCCTTTTTTCCCAATCTAGAAGATCTCTCTTGGATATTGAACCTGTCTTGACAAGAACATAAAAGTTTTAGTGACTGTTTCTCTTAACAAAATCTAGCTACTAAAATAAATAACATAAATATTCCTAGCAAACATGTCCAAAACAAGCTCTGACAGGATGGTTAGATAATCTTCTTATTCCTGTTTGTTGGTTGTTTAGCTCATTTTCTCTCCACTGTAGATACAATTACATTTAGAAAGAAAAAGGAAAAAAACAGAGAAAAGAGATGGAAAATGTTGCTAACCAAAGAGAAAGGAATCCAAACTTTTGTTGGGCATGTACTCGTATACCAACATTTTCTCCTCTTTATGAATGCAGTAACCAAGTATTCGAACAAGATTTGTATGTTGGAGTTTTGCAATAAGTACAAGTTCATTTTTGAATTCCAACAATCCTTGTCCTGAGCTCTTTGAAAGTCGTTTTACTGCTATTTCTTGTCCTCCACGCAATATCCCCTGGAATATAAATAAAATGTTAATGTATATCATGGCTAATAAAAGATTACTGAAACCCAAATAGTTTACTTACCTTATAAACTGGTCCAAAACCACCCTGACCGAGCTTAGTTTCTAGCGAAAAGTTATTTGTAGCCTCAGCAATACAAACAAAGCTATACATTTTCAAATTCTGACCATCTTTGTCGAGCTCATTCGCTAATATGTCTGGTGTTGTTAACTGATCAAGTTTGTTCTTCTGTTTCCTCATATTAACATACCCTGTTTCAAATTAATCATGCAAAATGACTATAGTATGTATGAATAAATTTCAACACATAATTCGAAGTTATATACAACATATACATACCTTGTAGCTTAAGTTTCCATCCTATATAGCACAATATGGCTAATATAGGCACAACCACAGAAATTGCAATTGCAGGTTCCTTCCATTGTACTTTTTCCGATCCTCCTGCATTTAGTTTGCAAAATGGCAATTATTTTTACTGTTTTTTTTCCTTTTTCTCTCGTCATTTTAACAAAGAATTCATTGGACTCAGTACTTGTTAATTAATTATGAAAACTATAACATATCACATTATGTTAAAAAGACTACTTCTGACAAAGAAATTTTTTGGTACTATTCGTTTTGTCATAATCTTTTCCTGAATGAACCACTAATTTTGACCTTGTCCTAGCGAGCCCTTTTGAAATTTTTACAACTAGGCGGTGGTTTTGCTGTTTTCTTTTTTTTCTTTTTTAAATTTAAATTTATTGTTATTATTATTATTTTTTTCTAAATCTGTTCTGTTGCAAATTCACAATTCTAATCTATTTTCCTGGTTTATTTTGAAATAAATTTTCTCTCTAATTATAATTCTCACCTTAAGGCCAGCTGTGAATACATGGATAATCATTAACCTCACCCAATTAATTTCAATTTTGATTATACTTTAGTTCAATGTTAAACATGGATTTCAATGCAAGAGAGATTTTAGGAACTTACCCTTGGATGAAATCTGTATGACAAGACGATCCAAATTCCCTGAAGCGCCAGTTTTATCTTGTTTGAAGGTCAAATTTCCTCTCCAAATATAGCATCCAGTTCCAGAAAAATTTGTCCTGAATCCTAAACAATCACAGTCATTCCAGCATTCAGCTCTACAATCACTGCGGCTAAAGCTTCCATTATCTCTATATAATCCCTGATCACGCTCTCCATTTGGCTTAATGAAAACTCCAGACCATAAATCAAATTTATTTTTGGAGCTCCTACACTTTGGCTGCTCCCATTTTACACATCCATTATCTGTGTTGTAGCCGTAACAGTCCTCTATGTTCCGGTACCTTAAATCTCCTTCTAGAAAATCCCCAGTATGACTCAACATAAATTTGCCTTTTTCTTCTGTATATGGCAGTCTAGAGTCCTTAATAACAGAATAAGTGAAGTACTCCCCCTCTGCATTTGTCACATTGATGAGTTTATAAAACAAACCGAGAACTCCAACTTGATGGTACTTAAACTGTGAATGGCAAGGTCCTATTTCCCCAGTGGTCAAGTAAATCACCCCTCGTCGTCTGGTTACCAATTGAAACCCCTTTGGGTCCCAGTCAAGAGTGAAAGCCCCAGAAGCTGGATTGTAAGCAGATAACCATGAAGTAAGTGACCAGTTTCTACCAGTTTTATGGTTCACACCCAGTTTCATCCCTGGCAAAAGTGTGTCTGTTGGATAGTCAAAGCTTTGCCATACCACCCTCCTAGAAAACCCTTTAGAGCTCACTTCTCTCAGCACAAGATTGCCATTGTCTAGCAGAGTAAGACTTGTGTTAACACTAACAGAAGTACTAGGTTCACTGCCATGGTAGAGCTCAATGTTATCACCTTCTTTGTGCTTAATCATCAACTTCCCTGTACTGTCAAGTATAAGAATCGCAGAACCATCATGGATTGGTTCATCTCTGTTGGCTATCCACACTGTGTTTGTATCATTGTCTCCTCTAATATAGGTGATGTACTTTATTCCCAAGTAAATACTGTTGTTGTTGTTGTTGTTGTTGTTGTTATTGTTGTCTGAATTCCCAATCCTGAAGAATCCTAATGAGAAATCCCCTCGGGCAGATTTCAAGGTCTGTGAAGAATTAAGTGAGTAACCTTGATGGAGTGTGTTTGTGTACAAGAATGGATGAACAATGGTAAAGAGTCTTATGCAGATGATCATGATCAGACTTTTCCTGCTTTCCATTTCTGAGCAAATCTCTTTAGCTGGCAGAAAACTTTGTATAAACTTTGGAAGATAGTACTAATCAAAGTAATAATAGCAATAATTCAATGGAGTTGCCTCAAGGTTGGTCAAAGTCTATCTGCCAAGACCAAATCAAAGTTTTAGTTTTCAAATACAAATTTTAATTATTGGTGCTCAGAGTTTTTTTAAACTCATTTTCCTATGCATTGTAGATTAACTTATAGCTTTATAGCTAGAAGAATAATAATATTTATTTGATTGATTAGGTGACTTATTCTTTCGCTTCTCGACAAAATGGACTTATCTTGTATCTCATCAGTTTTTATTACTTCTTAATAAAATTATGAATGTTGAAATCGACCAGTCTTGTATTTTCTAGTAATTTTGTCAAAGCACAGAAAAAATATCTTTAAGATAGAAACTTAGTCGTACCAAATATATTAAAATACTGTCATGAAGTAAGACAATTCTTAGGTCGAAACTACATTATATATTGCAATGTAATCAGAAATATATTATTCTTGTTCAGAACCCCTTGAAAGATTGTTACTAATAACTGTTACAAATTGAATTGCCTTATCCAATTATTTGAGTAACAGAGTAGACTTAAAAGACTATCTTGGATTCATTACAGAAATGGATAATCCATCCACTGTATAGCTTTCCAAGATGTTTTGTGTTTCCTCAGCAATCATTCTCCGGGTAAAATATGCAGCAGGTCTTTTAAGCACTGGCAAAGGCAAACTTTCATTCGTTAGCATTGAAACAGCTTCAGAAATTGTAGTCTATTTATGGGGCAATCTTCCACACATGCCAGTCCCACATGAATAAATCTCAGCAGCTGTTGTTCTGAACATGAATCTTTCAAAAATTGATCCATTAGTTCCAACCCTGCACCCTTTTGCCACAAATCCCATGCCTGTAACAATATCATTTTTTCTTAGAATATGTACATATTATTAATAGTGACATAGAGGGAAAAAAAAATCATATTTTTTTTTCACAAACTTACATATCCTATAAGATTCAGAGGTCATCGAGATCATGAAAACTGTTATTCTTCCTACTGCTTACAATTTCCAGTAATAGAACGCCAAAACTAAATGCATCGGATTTAACAAAGAAAATTCCTTCCATTGCATACTCTAGTGACATATAACCACTAATACACACATAAATCACAATCAGGACGCAAGAAATTCAACAAACGCCAATAAATCAATTTAAGGTATATTGCTGTAACTTACTACGTCCCAAATATCTTGTTAGTATTTGCTTCCAGTTCATTTTGTTTGAAAATCCTTGCCATGCCAAAATCTGAAATTTTAGGATTCATGTTTTCGTCAAGCAATATGTTACTGGCTTTTAAATCTGTGTGTATTATTCTCAACCTCGAGTATTTGTGAAGATAAAGTAGTCCTTGGGCAATTCCTTCAATGATGTTGACCCTTTTAATCCAGTCTAATAGCTCTCTCTTGGATGGATCTGTATCAAAAACAGAATGGCAAAGTTTAGTATTAGTACAGAATACAGTATCTCATTATCTTGATAAATCTACTCAAAGTTAAAGTTCAGCAAGGCTAACCAAAGAGAAAGTAATCCAAACTTTTGTTGGGCAAGTACTCATATATCAACATCTTCTCCTCTTAATGAATGCAACAACCAAGCAGCCGGACAAGATTCATGTGTTGGAGTTTTGCAATGAGTATGAATTCAGTTTTGAACTCCACTAATCCTTGGCCAGATCCTCTTGAAAGTTGCTTTACTGCTATTTCATGCCCCTTGGGCAATCTTCCCTGAAATATGACATGACAATCAGTGCCATTGATAACCATGATGCATTAATAAGATTTTAATATTCAAATGGAGAACTTACCTTATAAACCGGTCCAAAACCACCCTCACTGAGCTTAGTTTCTAGTGAGAAATTATTGGTAGCCTCAACAATGCAAGGAAAGCTATAAGCTTCAAAATTGTGGCCACCGTTTTTAGCTCATTTGCTAGTATGTCTGGTGCCAAGTCAGTTAGGTTGTTGTTGTCTTTCCTTACTATAATATACCCTGTTTCATATCATGCAAAAATATTCTAATAGACCAACTCACCCTAGCTATGTACAAATTCATTCCAATTCACATTCAAAGTTTTACAGAACATATGCATACCTTGTAGCTTAAGTTTTCTTCTTATGTAGCAGAAAATGGCTAGTCAGGAACAAGCACAGAAATTGCGATTACAGCTGCCTTCCTTAATATTTTCTTTCCTCCTGCACTTAGATTGCAAATGGATTTGGTATCATTTCTTTGTTCTTCCTTTTCACCATTATAATAAAGAAGACATTGGAAAAATCACCTCTTCAGAACTATGTTTATTAGGAGAACTACCATTATGTTAAGAGACTTCTAAGCAGTAAGATTACTAATGATATTCAATCTCTGTTCTGAATAGTATTTGATGAAATACAAAGTGAGGAGGTTCAATGGCAGCCACTTATTAGAAATTTAGAATGAAAGCGATACAACTGCAAGAAAAAAACAAAGGTTAGGAAATCAAAGACAATTAGTTTTCTTCATTAAACAACGTTTTGGGTGAATTAATGCTGCAGTTCCATGTCAGAGATTTCAAGGACATACTCTTAACTGAAGGGTTTTTGACGAGCAAATCTAAATTTTCTGAGAAACCAGCATAATCTTGTTGAAACTTTAGGTCTTTCCCTCTCCAAAACTGGCATCCAGTTACCAAGTTTGCCATAAATCCCAGACAACCACAGTCATTCCAACATTGAGCTCTACAGTCACTACGGCTAAGGCTTCCATTGCTATCATATATTCCGTTGTCATAAAAGTCTCCATCCGGCTTAATGAACCCCCCAGATTTTGTCTCAAATTCCATGTTGGAACCCCTGCATTTCGGTTGCTCCCATTTTACACATCCATAATCAGTATTATAGCCATAGCAATTTTCCACATTAACAATCCATGATCTATCAGCATCTTGTAGTAGGCCTTTGTAATCCAGCAGCAATTTTGATTTTCCATTCCTATACTCTTCATCATACTCATTGTTAACAGAATAATAGAAGTACTGCTTCTCTTCATTCGTGACATTCTTGAGATCATAAATCTGAGTCGAAATTTTGAAAACAAAGTCAAAGAATGTACCACCAAAAGAATCTCTCTTCATTGCCCCACTGTTCCAGTAAACCACCCCTCTTCTTTTCATTACCAATTGAACTCCCTTCGGGTCCCACTCAAGAGTGAAAGCTCCAGAAGCTGGAGTATCATAAGCCAGCCATGAAGTGAGGGACCATTTCAGACCAGTTTTGTGATTGACTCCCAGTTTCATCCCAGGCAAAAGTGTCTGTTGGATAGTCAAAGCTTTGCCATGACACCGTCCCAGCAGACCCATTGGAATTCATTTCTCTCACAACAAAATTGCCATTGTCTAGCAGAGTAGCACTTATGTTAACAGCAGCAAATTTACTGCCTTTGTAGAGGTCAAGAGGATCACCCCCTTTGTAGTTAATCATCAACTTCCCCATATTGTCAAGTGTAAGAATCCCGGAATCATCATAAATAGGAATGTCTCGGTTGGCGATCCATACCGTGTTTGTTTCGTTGGTTCCTCCAGGAAAGTCGATGTACTTTATTCCTAAGTACCATGTTATGGTGGTGTTTAAAGCTAAAGTTGTATAGATGCTGAAGAATCCCAATGAGAAATGCCCTCTTGAGGAAATTAAGGTTCGTGAAGAGTTAAGAGAATTACCTTGACGGAGTGTGTTTGAAGATGCAGAATCAGAAACCAAGTATGAATGAATGATGATGCATAGTAGTGTGTAAATGAAGCTCTTTCTGCTAACCATTTCTGAGAAAATAAGTTTTGTTGCATAAACCTTAATCTGCATCGAATATGCAGTGATCATTGGAGTTGCTTCAATGTCCTCAAGAAATTCAACGGCTATGAAAACTTTGACTATTACTTTTATTTTTTTTCCTTCCTTCATCTTTGACTATTACATTTTGTCCTCCATGTAAATGGCAGTAGGGATGGGTACAAACTACAAATTGCCGACCAAACCCATTTTAAATGAATTGGTTTGATTTCGTCTGGATAATTTTTAATCCAAATCAAATGGAATAGAGCTTATTATACATACAGGGTCCGTTTGGTACGCAGGATCGGATTGGATCGGATATAGCTGGCAGGATTGGATCAGACTGGATAATGCTGGACTGAATTTCTCAAATTCTGTACTGTGTTTGGTGTAGAACCGGATTGGATTGGATATGATATATTGTGTTTGGTGCAATCTCGGACTGGACTGGATAAAAATTTAATTTTTCAATATATTTGATATTTTTTTATTATAGTAGAAATTATAATTTTAATTATTAATGTAAATATACATAATGTAAATTATTAATGTAATTATAGTAAAATTATAGTAAGATTATAGTAAAGTTGTAATTTTAATTTTTGATTATAGTAAAATTATTAATGTAATTTTAACTAAGCACTGAGTTCCTTCATCGAGCTGCTGGAGAGGATAGGGGAGAAGAGATGTGGAGAGGGGGAGCGGATCTGGATTCCTTTGTGGATCTGTGGAGAGGACAGGGGATACTAGGTCTGGAGAAGGGGAGCTCTGGAGAGGGGGAGCTTTGCTGGAGAGAGTTGAGGACGCAGCTGGAGAGGGCCAGTGGTCGAGGGAAAGCTATCTGAGTCTGCTTGCTGTTATCTCGTGTTTGTGAGGAGGATTCGGTCTCTCTCTTAAGTTGGCTAACCGGATTCGAGGATTGGATGGAGAAATCCCAGTTCGACGCTCGCCAAACGCCTGATAAGGAGAGGACCGGATTTGTTAATCCAATCCGATCCCCATCTCCAACGTAACAAACACGACCATACAGACATAATATTAAATATTTTTGTTATAATTAATTTTATGTTTAAAAATTATTCAATTTAAGATACTAATAATGTTCGATTCAAAAAAATTATTACAAAATTAAAAAAAGAAAATAATAATAATAATAAAATAATAGTATTGGACCAAAGCCTAAAACAACTAAACAAAACTAGATTGGTGATTGTCAGTTGGGTTTAATTTTATTCAATGGTTCGATTTATTTTGCAAAAAAGATGCATAAGAAACCAACCTTACCAATCCAATGTCCACCCTTAAATGGCATCATGACATGTATACAAAGAATCCTGTTTAAATGTAGTTTTTTTTCTAGGGTATTTTGTTGTTTTATTACACAACCACATAATTCCTATCTTCTTTCTTCTCTTTCTTTTTCCTTTTTATAAGAAAAAACTTATTTTTAACTTTGAGCTGATTGTCCTGAAATACTCAAATCCTTCTGTTTTTGACTTTTGTTTACATCAGATTCTAACCCTTACCAGTTATTTCACATCATCAAAATCAGTCTAATTTTATTTATTTACTATATAATTTTTTCACAAGTCCCTTGAATTCAGTAACAGTTAATTTACAAGAAGAAGAACAAAAACATTTCCTTGAACTCAACTTTTACTTAAAGCAGATGTGTTGAAAACCAGCTCCTAAACAGCAAAATGGGGCTGGTATAATTTATAACCTAAGACTATAACAAATACGAAGTACAAAATTAACTTATACGAAAGTCAGAAGCACTAATCTGCAATCCTTTGGAATTTCATTTCACCCTCATCCAAGATGGCCATTTGCTTCCTCTTCTTAGACAATTTGGTTGAATTTTGTAACCCATTCTGTTCATCAGAAAACAGAGCAGTGGTTCGAGCCCGTAATTCGTCCAAGCTCTCACCCTCTTTCGCTCTTTCTAGAACCTGAAGAATAGACAGAGGGATTGTAACAGTTAAATATTGCATGGACATTATTTGCCTGTAACAGAATTACTAATGCCAAAAACTTTACCAAATGTCGGCCATAAAGATGGGTGTTCGAAAGTGCATTAAGGGCATTTTGAGCCTCTTGCTTTGTGACAAACTCCACGAATGCAAATCCTCTATGATTTCCGAACTTCATCGGCAGTCGTAATCTTTTAATCTGCCACAATAGCAAGAATAAAAATAAATATAAGGGTATGCTACAGGTAACAATCTCTTGGAAACAAGTTGGCTAAATGAAAAGCAATACAAATAATTACTAAGATGGAAAGGGGAGGATGGAACTGCTAGTTTTAAATATAAAATTTCACAGCTATTCATGGAACAGAGAAAAGCTTCAAATACTCATGGCTCCTCCATCACTGGAACAAACAAAACTGTCTGATAGTTGCTTTTACTTTCAACTTCAAACTTGAACTCATTCTCTCTTAATTTTATTGCAGTGTTAACAAAATTCTTCATATATAATGCACAAAGCATTAAAAAGAATATTTTAAGGTCCTTGCGAGCTTACCCTAATTATGAATAACTTTATTAAAATAAATGAAAGAGTCATGTCACTCTACAGATTAGGTTAACATTTAGAAGACATGGATTAAAATGATTATATTATAGGAGACATGTAGCACAAATACAGTAACCGTAAAACAATAGATAAAGCCACCTAACCTATAGGAATTATGCACTACGTGATACTCTCAAATTGCATTGTCAGGATTCATTCTTTTGTCATTCTACAAACTACAAACTGTTTCTAAAAACTTATGTAAAAGCTCAAGTAAGATTACACTTCTAAACAACTAATATTATACTAAACAATTCAAGCAATAAAGTTTGCCAACTTCTTTTAAGGTTACAACTCTGCATTTCGTCATTTATAGGTTTGAAACAATTGCTAAGCAAAATTTAGTACTCACCTGGCCAAATGGACTAAATAGCTGTCTCAGATCTTTCTCTGTTGCCTCAAAAGCCACATTTTTCACAAGTAATTTAGTCGAACTTCTATCCTTTTCAACCTTTTTTAGCACTTGTTCATCATTCTTGGCATGACAAAGTTGCAAGATAAGCGCATGGCCTTCCAAAACGGTTCCCTTGAAAATGATTAAAATATTAAGAGTCAGAATAAGTTTCCCAAATTGCTATTCTACCGTGCTAGTAATTTTGGCCAGAGTATGGGTTTTACCTGTAAGTCCTTCAGCACCTTTGTGGCAGTCTCCATAGAATCAAACTCAAGAAAACCAAAACCCATTGAAACATAAATCCCATTTTTCAGGTGCTTCTTTATCTGCAGTGCGAATAATCAAGATTACAATGGAAAAGGAAAGTAAAAGAAAAACATTTTAACCATGGGTAAGATTATAGGCACCAGATAATTACCTTGACACTCAAAAGTATTCCCTCCTTAATGTGTTCAGTAAAATGCTTCTTCAAACTCTCATCAGATGTCTTAAAATTTAGGTTCTTGACAAATAGGGATCGTGACTGGAAATGTTGAGATATTAAAGAAAAGAATATTAATAAACTAGATAAACAAATACCATGACATGTCAAGAAAAAATTCCATTGCTGCAAAATTACAAATAGCACCAGAATGGAAGTACTCAATGCTCCAATACCATTTTAAACTTAATTTTATTTTAGACTTCTAAATTTTAATAACACTTTTACGAAAAAAGAATAATAATGATAACGCACTTGTCTATGAAACTTCACTGCATGATTTTTTTCTTTCGTACTATTCTAATGTCCCAGAAAGCCTTCTTTACATCCTTGCTTGAGCTTCAAATCATATTGTTTATCTATACAATTACCAAAATTTTCTGATTTTCTCAATTTAAAATACAAATTTTCAATTCAATCTCATGACTACCTAAAAACCTGATCTTCAATCATAGTACTTCTAACAATCTCAATAGGTTGCAGACAATGAAATGCCAAAACGTTCCACATATCCCAACACAGAATTAAAAAGACCATATATTCCATAGCTACAATCTGGAAATGCCAAGAAGGTCCATGCAAGCTGACAATAGTCCTACCAAAGTAGCAATCTACCAGGCATACATTATAAACCTACATGTATTGCAAAGAGAAAATACGAGAAAAATGCATGTAAATGTCAAACCTCAACTCTGTCAGGGTCAACATCCACATCTGATATTCCTTCCATATATTGCTCTAATACAGCCTTTTTGGCATCATGTTCACCAACAATAGGACCAATCTTTTTGTTACCATCAGATGTTGAACTTTCACTGAGAACATTGGCTGGTGCCCATTCCAAATACAATGGGGCATCCCTGGATTATCATAGAGGGGAGACAATGATTATGTTTTCTTCTTAAAAATACATAATTACGAAATACTTGATGCAGGAATTAATAGAAATATCTACAAAAATGAGAGAAAAAATCTCTTGAAACGAAAATTAAATCCGCATATGAGTAAACATACAGCAGACTATAAACTTATAATAGATGGTCAATGCAGTAAACTAAAATTGAATACAAATACGAGGAATGACGGTCAAATTAGAATGATACGACATACTGGTCAATGCAATTAAGTTGAACCCAACATGTTTTCTAAATTCAAAACATTTGTAAACTTAATAAATTTGTTGTGTGATCATATCATAAAACAAAACTCACCAAACTATTACACATGATATAATAATGAAATGGAAATCTTGTTGAGACTTCTAATTTATAACACCAAATGGAATGCAGAAAAACTTACTTGTAACGCTTATATGCCAATCCTTTAAAAGCAGCACGAGCTTCAGCAGGTTCGAGAAAAACAACCTATTATATCATCCCATGAATAGAAAAAATGAATAAAATGTAAGTAAGACATCAAAGTAGAATACAGCATAATTAATTCATCCACTTACATCAAATAGTTCCAAATAAATAAATTAAGTGAGGTAATTCAAAGTTACATATCATTCTGATTTTTAATGCATGAATAAATACCAAGGCCAATGTCTTCGTTGGAGGTAAAATGATTTTGTCCAAACTCCCAAATTTCCCAAACATCTTCGCCAGTTCACCATCAGAAGAACCAAAAGGCAAGTTCTTCACTAGCAAAACATGGTTGCTTCTTTTCATACCATCAGTTTTTCCAGCCGCAGTGTCCTCTAAAGATTTTACATTTACTCCAGCATTGGTAAGTGAGTTTTTTGTGTCTTCAATCACTTGCGTTTCTCCCAAAGCAAGTCTTACAGCGAGATCATCAGCTTCACCATCAAGTAAATCACTCTTGTTCACACCATATTTCCTAGCAACGTTCTCAACAACCTATTATTATACAAGAGCTCAAATTCAGAAAACTTTTAGACCAACACTCTGTATAAACTCAACAAACTGAGGCACAAAATATAGAATTGCTATTGCTATCCAAGTCAAGGAACAAAGACCAAAAGAAGCAATTAACAATATATACAACATAAAAAAGATAAAAAGGTCTTAAAAAAACAATGACAAGTCATATATCAAATTATTAATTTGAGATAACATGTAAGATTGGAACAATAGCTTCAAATACTATTATTATTTAGGAAATTGTGCAGAGGACAAAGTTGTTGAAGCTACATGGAAGTGATTATCATACAGTATCAGGGCGCATGAACAGAGTATTCCATGCTTTTGTGTTTCCACTAGCTTCAGATGCCTTTCTCTCTTCCACTCTCTGTTGCTTAAAAGTTTTTGAACCTTGGCTTGCTGAAGCATCAGTCCTACAGAAGAGCAATGTCAAATAAATCCTTAGAGTGCAAAGCAGAAAGACACAAACGATGTCACTAAAAGAGTAATAGAAGTAGGTGATACAGCAGTGCTACTTACTGTAGCTTATCAGATGGATTTTTTAGCTTTGCTGGCATAACATGCAACAACCTGCCTTGGAAAATTGAATTGTCTATTTCCTCTATTGCCCTTCACAAAAAACAAATGCACATTAATAAAACAAAGAATGGAAATATCATAGGGGATACACGGGGGAGTATGTAATTCTACATGCAAACGTTAGCAAATAAATAAACCCTGGACAACCTTGAACGCCATATTCAGTATTACTAGGCTTATATAAATCGACTAACGACTATCAACCAAAAGTATTTAAATTTTCACAGTACATGAGATAATAGGGCAAACAAAATCTAAGACTAGTAAGAGAAAGAAGGAAAAGTAAGAAGAGAAAACCTCGTACATTTATACCAATAAATCAATTCAGTGCAAAATATTCTACTTACAATTAACCTAAGCTTTTAATCACAGAAATATACCTTGCAGCAAACTCAGGAAGAGTGTAAAGAATGTAAGCAATTCCTTTTGACCGTTTTGTACCCTTATCAACAACAAGATGGACCTCTGAAACGGTGCCGAATTTGCTAAAGAGCTCTTCCAATTCCTCTTCACTGATCAAGAAATATTGATTACAATTTTAACGTAGTGACAAGAAAGGCACATCAGAATTATTGTAAAGAGTTGACCAAAAAGGAAAAAGAATTATTGAAAGAAAAAACATGAGAACGGGTAGTTGGGAACACAAGAGATCAAAATCCATGTGTTGGAACGGTATATATTGCCAAAAAAACTGCATATATTAGAAGGAGAAGGATGTTACGTTGCTGTATATGGTAGATTACGGACAAAAAGACGACCACTCTCAAGTACTATTTCTTTCTCATCTTCCAAACTTGATGTCGTCCCTTGGTCAAGTACTTCAGCATCAAAATCTTCCAAAGGACCTTCATTTATGGTCTCTTCTTTAGAAACATCATCTTCAAGGGTATTGCGCCTTCCATTTGGAACTCTTTCTTGAACAACCTTACCTTTGAGGCTTCCATTTAATGATTCATCGTCATCCTTTTCATTATCATCACTGTCACTACCATCTGAATCAGACCAATTCTTCTTAACTCTGCTCTTGAAGTAATCCATATCTGAAACAACATCAGCATGGACAATATTTTGTGAAGTTTTAGCTGCCTGCTTATCTGACAATCTATCTTCCATCTTGTTATTTTCATCCGACTCCAAATGCACAGGATCTGATTTCTCTACTCTTTCCTTTTCTATTTGACTTTGCTTCTTATCAACTTTACCATGTTGGTTTGCGGCAGGAGTTAAAGATGTGTCATTTGCCCACAATTTTGACTTAACCCGCGGCTGCATAACCTCAAGAAATTCTTTTAGTTGAGGATCGTCATTACCAATATCCTTCCCAAGATTTTCTCCCCTTATATCTGATCTCAAATTGCTTGAACTTTTAGTACCAGAAATTTTCTTCTCATCTTCAGTTGTTTTGTTTTCTTTCTTCAAAGAATACCGACTCCAAGGACGTGGAATATCTGGATCCCCAACTTTATGGGCAACCTGGAAGATAATCAGATTTACAATTAAATTTGAAGTAAATGATCTTGGATGAGATGGTAAAGATAGTGTATGCTTTAAGACATGAAATCTAAACTAAAAGCAGTCAAATGCTGATACATTTTGAGAATGACTCATGCAAAAATAAATATGAAAGGAGTGTCAAATTCAGCATCAGAATCAAAAACTAAAGTAATGTGAGAAAAGTAGAAAAGGAACAACAGTAGACCTCACACGTAATCCTACTAGAGTCAAGGTATGATTTATTAAAGTACTTGATAGCCTCTTCAGCTTCATGCTCTGTACGAAACCCAACAAAGGCAAACTGCCTACTTTTTCCATCCCTGAAAAAGAAAGTATGTTTAAGCGCCTTACCATAATTAAGGCATCCCTTAGTAAAAATAAATAATAACTATAATGATAACAGTAACAATAATAATAAAGTTTAAAGTACATTAAGAACAGAGAAGCCGAAGATTATACTTGGTGCGCATAAGCTTGGCATCTGTAACTTCTCCTTTCTGGGAGAAGAAATTTCGAAGGCGGTCCTCTGTTGCATGCTTGGGTAAATTTTTCACACATATCCTTGACCTATCTCAACCAAACACACAAATTACAAAAAATTATAAAAAACTTATGATTTTTTTTTTTTTCCTTTTCCTTCTAAAATAACATTATGTAAATGAAACATTTTTTAAAAACAAAAAAGCAGAACTCAAGTTTTAAAATTCCAAACCTCAAGAATAGAATGAGAACATAATTTCTCAAAAACCAAAAAAAAATAAATCATATTAAAATAGTGAAAAAATAAATAAAAGTTAATGATATTGAGGTAAAAAATATGTATACCCACATTTTTGGTTCGACAGAGAAACTCCCAAATTGAGCAGAAATATTCAAAACCTCCAACTTCCAACCAACTGCTGCCAAATTAAACAATATTTCCAATTACAAAAGCAACTAATAAAAAAACCGAACTTATTAAATTCAATACATGGTTGGACTGTGAAAACCATAACATGTCACCAAAACCCAGCATCCAAAAGAATACCCATCAATACTAACACATTAAAAAGAATGCATTATCCTTCACAAACATCACCACAAGACTTTTAAAACTCCATAGACAGAAACTCTCCTCCAATTCAAAATCCAGAATCAAACACACACAAATTAGCCGCAACTAAAAACCTCAAAGACATAGACTTTATTTTGTTTTCAACAGAAAATTTAAACTAAAAAAATATTGAAGAATACTACTTGTGCTGAGCAGCGTAAGAGAGAGAAGGTAATAGTTTGGAGAATACCAGGTTGAGGTGGCCACTGGTGAGTGGTATTTGACGCGTAAGAGAGAGAGAGAGAGAGAGAAAGAGAGGCAGAGAGAAAGAGAGAGATTGATTGTTGCAGACGGACGGCGGAAAACGGTGAAAGAGGGAAAGAGAGAGATTCTAATAGGTCGGTGACTACTCTTTTTATTTCTGCTTCAAAGCGCATGTCGTATGTTCCACTTTTAAGATTTATCAATTCGATATTTGATATATTTAATAATTGGAAAACAAAATAACGGCTAATTTTTTATTAAATTGAGAAAGGTAGTGGTATTTGACGCGTAAGAGAGAGAGAGAGAGAGAAAGAGAGAGATTGATTGTTGCAGACGGACGGCGGAAAACGGTGAAAGAGGGAAAGAGAGATTCTAATAGGCCGGTGACTACTCTTTTTATTTCTGCTTCAAAACGCATGTCGTATGTTCCACTTTTAAGATTTATCAATTCGATATTTGATATATTTAATAATTGGAAAATAAATAACGGCTAATTTTTTATTAAATTGAGAAAGGAAGATTTCATTTTAAGGCTTTGAATCCAGAACCTTATTATAAGCAGCTCTTTACTCTCTTTACTCTTATCAAGTTGGTTTTAACCAAATTCACCCCAAAAAAAAAATTTGGTTTTAACCNGTTTTAACTAAAAAAAATAAAAAATACTCTTATCAAGTTGTTTTCAAAGTGATTTCATTAGGGTAAAGTTTTCATGTAATATGGGTAAATTTTCAACTTTACAATTATTTAAAATTTTATTCGCAAACGGATTGGTTAAATATCTGTAAATTTGTTAAAAAATTTACACATTTAATTATCGTTACGTTCTTGAGTTTAAAATTGAGAATAAATTGTAATTTTTAAAAATAGAAAAAGAATGTTTATGGAAAAAAAGCAAAAGAGTACAAATTAGATGGCTTTTTCTATAAGAAAAAATATATGTTGAATGTATATAAATTTTAGAAAGTAAAATCATTTTTTAAATATAAATTTTTAGTGCATAACTAATTGTCCATTGATATATTTATTAAATTCATAAATAAACAACATGAATAAGTATTTGAACATTTTTAAAAACTTTTGAAATAATTTTTACTAACAATTTCTTTTAAATGCAGTCGTGGCCTTGTATTTTTTTTTGCACACAAATATTGTTTTGAGAAGCAAAAACTTAATGAATAAAAATAGCATCACTTTTATGCACTTTCTTTTTGGCTACGCCTTGCTTTTCAAACATAAAAGTAGTGAAAACCAATCGAAGAGATTCCAAGAACCAATACACTGATATCTATTACCAGTCCACGCAATCTCAGGAATTTTATGGATTTAATCGATAACAAAGAACTTTGAAAACTTTGATTAAAGATAAAGCTGCTCTATAACCTGCTTGTTCTAGGAATTAGAAATATGTGAACAATAGAATGCAAGTATATAGCCAAGGCACATCCAAAAAAAATGTATAAAACCAAAGAGCCACTGTTGAAAGAATTCCTCTTATCATTTACTTAAAGAATAAAAAAAAAGGACCCTCGTATCATTCCAGGGATTAGCAAGCACCTGCAGAGGGCGCCAATTTGTTTCTCTTTTTAACCACAAAAGTTGAGCTTCTTCATCACTTTGGCATAAGCTGGAGGGACAATAGCAGGTTGTCTGAGCCTACGTTTTGATTTCTTTGACTGCATGAAACACAATTTCTTTAATTTATTGCTGCTTTTGCAATGTGTACATTAAAAAACTTCGTAGTAAAACTTTAAACTCGGGATTCAACTAATAACAAAATAAGAATATTAGTGAACATAATGCAATGCCTAATTCATATACCTATATCACTTGAATTTGCTGTTTCATTCATGTGTTCATGCAAACAGTCACTACAAAAGAGACTTTATATCTACACTTTACATCAAGAAGTGGTCATTCACAATGTCAATTTTGTTAATTTAGGGTTAGCAAGACATGTTATTAGTTCAATTATAACTAATGGTCACTTTTGGCTTTGGGAATTTCAGTGAAATGTTGATATCCATTAAAACACACACAATCTAATTGAAAATATGTTACACTTTCTATCAGACATTTTTAAAATAAGTGAAAAACATGCCCTTGAATAGTTACTACATGCACGCGGCACGTAATATTAAGTCTGTTCTCTACCTCTTTACCAATCACCATCTAGGATCTCACCATGAGCAACTATTTCATATGAGCAAAGCATTAAAGTTCAGATCAAATGGGAAAAGATCTCAATTTGTGATTTTTTGTAATTTATTTTGTTTAAGAGGTAGGGCTGGGGGAGTAATGGGATTATAAGAAGATGCCAACGTTCACAATGAGAAAAATAGGAAGGAGAAGGTCAGAACTATTAGTCACACTAGAGTATGGAGTAGATTCAAAACTATAAGTTTTTTGTTACACAACAATCACTGACTTCTGGCTATCGACAACCTCAGTGAAACAAACTATGAAAAATAGCCTAAAATTAAGGGGTTTCTAGTCTCCAGATAAAACCTAAAGGTTAGGTTAGGTTAAAACTTAAAAGTGAAGATTTATGGCATATTAGCAAAGTTAAGTTTCATGAGTGGAACAAGTATCAAATTTAAAGGTCCTACTGATTTTTTTATCCTGAAACCAAAATAATATTAAATCTGTAATTTCTAGACAAAAGCTGAAACCAAGGGCTTTGAAGCTCAATAAAAAGGGCGAATCTAGGTAACACAAGTCACTATTACAAGTATGTTATGTGGGCTTCATAAACATGGTTCAATCAATCTATTTCTTAACAATTTAAACTTTTTGAGTTTTATGAAGTCAAAGCACGATAACAAAGCCTTGGTAGTCTATTAATTCTTGTTTTCAAATCTTGGTAACCATCATTCCCAATTACTTGTTCTGCACATATAAGGCCCGTATTTGTTTATGGAAGGTAAGCAACTTAAACTTTTGAATTGATTAAAATTAAGCAATTACGAATACAACACCCCAAATATAGAAATATAACAAGTAATATGTAACTTTATCATGATTAGCAATCGATAACTCGTGAGAATTGTGCAATAACATAAAACCCAAACTTGTAATGATTAATAAACTGAACAATGTTTCCCAGACACTAGTCAACATCAAATTATCTAATCTCAATACTGCTCAATTTTGAATCATACAAGGAAGAGAGTTTGATAGGAAAATTTAAAAACCTTCAAATGCGCATTGTGCCGTTTTCCCTCCTTCCAGCGCCGGATATTACCATCATTCATTGTCCTAAACCTGGATTTATAAGACCTGATCAAAGAAATTTCAAATCAATTTCGATTCTTCTTTAACATTTTCACTCAGTAAGAAAACGAAACGAAATAAAAACACAATGAAAAGCATGAACCCACGAGTAAAATTTCATTTTGGTTTTCTTGAGCTTGGAAGTGACAGGCGTCATCGGTTTTCTCTTCTTTCGCCGGTCCCTCGACGAAACATGCCGCACTTGAACAATCTTTAAACATACATATGAACAAGAAGATTCTCTTGAAAACAATTCAAATTATCCAATTACATATAAAGATTTCGAAATTTAGTATTTCAATCTTTCTGACGCATTTTCTCAGTAACCAAGAAGGCAGAAGAAATATTCAAAAAAAAATAAAAAAAAAAAAAATT
>QANX01004482.1:2129-17715 GCA_003254975.1 Ochetophila trinervis | reverse complement strand
TAACAAATATAATAATTTTTTAAATAATTTTTTTCTCGTATTATCATATGATGACATCAGCAAAATGCCCATGTTGACATTATCATCCCTTACCTCCAGCCGGGTTTGCACGACCCGTATTTCAGGTCTGCGGGTTATGCGACCCCCTTCACGACCTGGACCTTTATTTCACTCGATTAGCCTCTGTTTTTGTCGCCGTTTGAGGGGTTATGATCCTCATTCAATTTTCTTTCATATTTCGGTATCAATTTGGCCAATTATAGCCGAAAAACACAAGCCCAAGAAAAGAAATCATTCGACTATTAACGTTTATAAAAACTTTCTTTTCTCAAGTGTTCATATCTAAACAATCAATTAAAGCCATCAAACATACTCAAGATGCATCATACAATGAAACCCAAACAGTAATTTCAATCAATACATCAATATTACAAAAAATCAAAAAAAAATTATCACTTTGGATAAGATTGGGTAGTTGTTAGAATGTAAAGGGTAAAGATGTATGCAATGTGGCCTTTGTATGGTTGGTTGGGGGAATGTGAGTCATCTATGACACTAAATTTTCATATTCAAGACCAAAATATATATATATATATAGATTTTTGGTCTTTTCATGGGTTTATATAGAAAATTTATTCTCTCTCTCCACTCTTCAATTTTTCTTTTTCTTTTTTTTTGCTGAAAACTTGGCTAAGTTCTTGGGTTTGTTCCTCCATAGGAGAGATTGTGGGTACAACATACTCCAAATAAAAGAAATTAATTTGGTTATACTCCTCCTTTCTTGTTATTTTTTCTTTTTTTTTTTCTCTCCAGTTACAAAAAAATGAGAGAGAGAGAGAGAGAGAGAGAGAGAGAGAGAGAGCATGGGGAAAATAGCTTAACATGACAAACTAGGGAAAAAAAATAAAGAAGGAGAAACCGGAAGAGAAATGAGAAATTAGAGAGAGGAGAAGGGAAAAAAAAGAGAGAAATATAGGAGAGAAAGAAAAAATTAAATGAGAGATCGGGAGGGAGGAGAGAGAGAGAGAGAAGTTATGCTGGTTGGAGAAAAAAAAAATTGATAATGAAGAATTTTTCAATTATAACGGGTGTCTTTAAAACTGCATTGTGCAATATATATAGGTAATTTTGTGACCGTTTGTCAAATCGATTTCAATTTTTCTTTTAAAATTTTTTAAATTTATTATTATTTTAATCAATATAAAAGTATTTTGGACATTTTACTTTCTGACAGGGACAGTAGTGTTAAGTCAGAACAGTGAAAAATGTGTTTCTGAATTACACGGAACCACATAGTTTGATTTAAAATTATACTATATCACGGAAGATGTATTTGAAATTCTCCCAATATATTATTAGAAAAGAAGAAAGAAAAGGGAAAGAAAATTAATGGAAAAATTATGTTCATGCATGGAATCCTAAATCCCGCCAATGACCCCGAAGCACATAACCAATTATTTGATATATTCCAGATCATCAATCTCTTTCATACAAGTATGAGAATTTATCTGACAGGTTCCAACCAATGACCCCATTTACACAGGAGACCATTCATTTGTTCCCCATAACTAGGGCATCTGGGTCACATGGCAATGCATGTGACTATGGAGAGTTTGGCACATCCGACCAGTGCCCAATTTCTCATCAATAAATTTCTACACACACACACATAATATATATATATACATATAATGATATATATAAATATGTATGTATACATGTATGTATATAGTATGGCTCGGCCCTCAATGCGGGGACCGATTCCTAATGGCATAACACGTCTATAATTCTCCATTACAAGTACTGATCGACACGTATACTTGGGACCATTTTCTGGGCAACATGAGCTCTGACACCAAAATGCATGCCTAAAGTTTACCTCCAATGCCATATATTATAAATCCAAATCCTCTGCACACCAAGTGCTTGTAGGAATCACACAGTGCCAAACTTTAGTCCATATACATATATATATATATATATAATATATTATTATTGGATATGAGTTTTTATGTATATAGAATGGGGTACGTATGGTCCTGGGTAGTTGTTAATTACCACTAGAATAGAATTTGGTAATATATATTTATTATTTGGTGGTTTGGGTTGGTGGGAACAAGAGGGATTTATGCACTACCATATCTAAAATTGCATTAAAAAATACTCATTTGTATATTATAATGAGTAAAGTCTATACGAACGAGATCTAATAAAGGGTATTAAATTTTTGATCTTTTTTTTCTGTGCAAAGTTCTTAATCAATGAAAATTGGAGGAAGATATTAATTTAGAAAGGAAAAATTGGATACATTGGGGGGCAAGAGGAGGTATAGCTATAGGTCTTGCTTTGTATGTGACCAATAATTGAAGAGTACTTTGCAAAGAAAATAGTTTAATTCAGTTAAGGCACCAATGATAAGAGTAGTATCTAGTGGACTCCATCTTTCCACGTCCTAAAGAAACCGAGGTTGTCAAAGTTTATGGAGCCATGTTAGTGTCCCTATTCAAAAAAATCCATGTATTTTTTTTCACATCAAAAACCCCTTTTAAGTGGATTCCACCTCCTCATTCAACCATATATAGATTCCCTTACCTAGTGGTGGGTTTCACTTTCACAAACCTAACCAAAAAGGTTATCCCAATTCCTAATTAATATACAGTCTTCTTTAAAAACAAAACAACAAAAATATTAAAAAACAAAAAAACATGAAAAATTTGAACCAGATTCTATTCTTTCTTGTAAGGTGGGGTTTCTTCAAATCTAGGTACCCAATGGGTAGGAATTGTTTCTTTTGTTTGCAAGCAATGTGTATGTGTTTTTTTAACCCTACATAGGATCTAACACAAATAAGCTAATAGTTTTTAGTGATTGTATGTTGGGATTCCAAAGGATGTATGATCATGTGTACACTGTACTCTTTCTCTCTCTTCTCTCCAAAGTAGTTTTGAACATGTTTGTTGTTTGTTTCAAGAACATTTGGCGCAGCTTTTTTGGATTGCATATAAAATATTCAGTCAATTTCATATAATTTGTGTGCCTTTCGACTTTTATATTTGTTCTCATATGTTTGCCAACTCATTTCTGTACTTATAATAATAAAAATAATAAAATAGCTTTTCCATATTACAAAAGGATATATGTCTAGCTATCTATATAGCTCCAAAGCATTATATATATACAATGCATTTTTATTTTTTTTATAGTTTATTTCAAATCTTTTTTTCTTTCTTTGTCTGAGAAAAGGTTGTATGTAGATCTCTGGTATGTGAAAAAGGAGGCAGCTGTAACACAAAATTTGCAAAGAGATATCCCCAATAATCCATGCATTTGTAATTGTACTTAATATTATTATTAATAATAAGCTCAACTTTTCCCTTATACCCGATCGGAAAGAATGTGAATAAATAAGAAATTAAAGAATCAATGCTAGTTATTAAATAGAGGCATTTTCCTTTTGATGTAACTGAATTATGAGGGACAAATAAAAAAGAGACTAACACAGCTATACCTTTTTAAGTATATATATATGAGTGTGTGAGTGTGTGTGTGTGTGTGTGTGTGTGTGTGTGTGTGTGTGTGTGTGTGTGTGTGTGTGTGTGTGTGTGTGTGTGTGTGTGTGTAGCATTCTTTTGTAATCGGGCTAGCTGTATATATATATAGAATCCTTGAAAACTTAAAAGAGGAAAATTAGATTTTATAACTTCTCAATATAATGATGTAATAGTTGGTCTTAATGTAGTGTTCTTAATTGTCATATCATTAGACATATTCAGCTTCTGAAAGTTTGCCATTTTTCTAAATTTGGTGATTAAAACTATACTCTTCTCTGCATTATATATACAGTCATTTTTTTACCGGATTACTTTGGACTTCATATGTTTCTCGACTAATGCGCGCCTATTCCAATGTGGCTAAATAAAATATTTTCATATATATATATAAATATCTCTAATTCAAAAGAAAGGAAATAGAAAGGTAATTCCTTCTGATGCCAATGGGTACGTATCTGACCATAAATAGATAGAATACAATTTACAAAGCCTACCTACAATACCAGAGTACAAATAAATAAAAAAGGAAAATTAAAAACCCTTTTGACTTAGCATGATATGCGGTTAAAAGGAAATGTAGGCTAGGACCCACATGAACTTACCTGAATCTCCAATGCTCCAATCATTAATATTGGTTTTGATAATAATATCTTATCTTCAAAATTAATAATGAGCTACTTCTTTCAGTAATTAGTGCGACGGTTGAGCCTTTCTCTTCTGCTCCTGCATTTTGAGATTGGTATATATGCATGCTGGATCTGCATTGTATAATTGGCCAAGAGACTCATAAACTTTTATTATTATTATTATTATCATTATTATCATCATCATCATCATCATCATCATCATCATCATCATTATTATTATTATTATTATTATTATTATTCCTTTGGTCATCAATAAGATTTAAATTTGATGGGGAAAGAAAAACGGAAGATAAATTGCACACCCAAGACTAAGAGTTATGTTGAGTTTGATGAATCATGAACTATAATAATATCTCATTAACTAAGACAATGTCCTTTAATTCTTTTTTCTTCCTTTTCTGTGATATCCTTAGTTGAATTTGGTTAATATATATATAAATGCAGAGAATATATGTACACTATAGAAGCTAAAAAGCTAATGAAATTTCTATTGACATCCATGTCGGTAACAACCCACTTGGTTGAATTTAGGGGGAATCTATCTATCTTCATCATCGAATAGTGATCTATAAACGTTGTTGTATCTTGCAGTACATTTCACTTAAAAAGAGTATTGTCGTTTGTCACTCTTCTCACCGTAAACTTTTTTTTTCCTCTTTTTTGTCAATTCAAAATAAATTACAGGCAACATATATATTTATGCAATTATATATTACAAAACTATCGAATTGAGAAATCGATCTTTAATTATAAGTATGATTGTTTTGATAATGTGACTTGTACAGTATATATTGTAAACCACCACTATATTAAAATTCGTGTCCATTTGATCATGTCTTTGAAAAAGAAAATAAAGCTTTGAAAATAACATTTTAAATAAGAATAAATTAATTTATACTTTTAGAACTAAAAAGAAGAAGGTTTTTAGTATAAAATTAATAATTAAACATACTCATATCTTATAAAAATTATATAAACCATTTATTTTAGTATAATTTTTAAAACCAGTTGCTTCCTATACGTCATAAATCGATCTTTACACGTATAAAAACATAGCTTTGTCGTACCCTCCATCATAATGTAGATGATAATTGATGTTGATCATTCCATCAATATATGATGGGTTTAAAAGAAAAAAATTAACAAGACCATGGGTTGAATGCCCCGCACAATAATGTTGGTAACCTCCCAAACTGTAGTTAAATTATATATAAACATAGGGTGGCATTTGGAAAAAAAAAAATGATTGACACTTGTTCTCATTTATTTTCACTTAGCCATTAATATGAGGCAGACACTAATTTCAAATTTAATTAATTAAATGTACGTGTAGCTAGTGTTTTCTTAACATATATTATTATATTGTATTTACTTTTTCATTTTTCCTTCTTTTTTATTTTATTGGACGGAGAAAGTTACTAGGGCATTTTTTTTCAATGTGGATATAAAAATAAAAATTTTCCAAAAATTGTGAAATAATCGCATCAATCGCCAACTTCCATATATTGAGAAACATCACTGTCCCATTGAATTCCACACCGAAAAAAAAAATATCAAAAAGGGGTATTTGGTGAAAAGATTCATTTTCCTAGTCAAATGGCCCCAATAATGGTGAAATTGTACTTTGCTTTCATATGTTACGAATATTATCTGTATGCGCCCACCATAAATTTTGGACGCTGTACTTTACCACCTCAATTTTTATTTATTTATTTATTTATTATCTAATATTTACAAATTATTATTATTATTATTATTATTCGCCATTTCGCTTCACACAAGATAGAGAGAGAGAGAGATAGATAGATAGATAGAGATGCCAATTAGAAAACTTTGGAATATTTCATTAAATACTTTTTCCTCGCACATAAATAGTTACAAGATGTACAAGGCCTTAAGGCCAAGAAAAAGTAGGAACGATTTTGTTTTTTTCTGTTTTCCTTTTCCTTGTTCCTTTTTTTTTTTTTTTTTTTTTCACTTTTTTTCTTTTTCTTTTTCCCTTAAATCCTGAATAATAGTAATAGTAATAATAATAAATTACATAATCTGGTTCCAACTTCCATCCTTAAAACAATAGGAAAGGGTGGTGGATATTCTCTCTCTTTCTCTCTTTATATATATATATATATATATATATATATATATATCATCTACTCTTTACACCATGGCATGTCCCCTTAACGACTGTCGTTTATACTCCACCAATTTTTGCAGAAAGTTCATAACCTATACATACAATTTAAACAAAATAAAAATATTAATAATTTTGAAAGCATGCAAAAGTACTCTATATTTATAAATGTATATACTCTATATATATATATAAATGTATAGTATATAAAAATTAACAAAATTCACTTACCTCAGTAGGTTCCTGCAAAGAATAAGATGCGGTGGTGTCCTTTGGAAATTTAGACACAAGAATGCCAAAACCTTGTCCTCTGTCTCTTAATATCTAGCAACAGTAAAGAAACCTCTATTAGTCTTACCGAGTTTGATAATTTTTCTAGGAAAATAATATCGTTTTTAAAATCAAACATTGTGTGTGTATATATTTATATCTATATGTACCTTAAATGCGTCTTCATCTGTTTTATCATCACCAATATAAACAGGAAAAACGTCTCTACAGTTGGCGAATCCTGTTGAAATAAAATTTAAAAAAAAAAAAAAGAAGAAGATAAGTTAGTGATTGGTTTTTTTGATGGGTTTGTAAGTTTTTGGATATTTCATGTTTTTTACAATATAAAATTCTATGTTGACCCACAAGTGTATAAAGCTATTTCTTTAAAAAAAAAAGAAGAAATGATATCAAAAAATAAAATAAAATAAAAGTTGCCACAAATGACTTTGTGTAATGAATTTGTACTTAATAATGATTAAAGTATACTTAAACAATAGTTTAAACAAGTAGACAACCCAATACAAAAAGTAAAAAAGTAAAAAATTAAAAAGTATAGACTAAAAGTGAAAACTCACCAAGTGACTCCAACAAAAATTCAAGAGCTTTCCCTTTGTCCCATTTGATTGTAGGACGAATTTCTAACACCTGCAAAGTAAAAAATTAAACAAAGTAGAATTTAGAACACCCATAAATATGCTAATTAAATTTACTCAGACAAAAAAAAAAACAAAAATTGAAGATTGACTTCCACAAATAGTTAGATGCCACGTGATACCTTTCTTCCTGAGCTAAGTCTCAGCTTTGGATACTCCTTCAGTACTGATCTAACTTGAAGAGCCAGTTCATTCCATTTCTGTTTGGATTTAGTCGAAGTAATTTTACTTGTTAAACAGAGAACACTAAGAAAATAAAATATATAACACAATATCATAAGCTGTTCTCAACTAAGAAAATAAAATATATAACACAATATATATATATACCTTTTCCTCAACACAACGATAATGCACAGAGAGACAGAACTTGTTATTCTCAACTTTAGCTCCTGGAATTGACTTCGTTTTCTCAACCAATTGTTTGTAAACCTGAAAAGAATTCATAGCCAAAAAAAAAAATGTTTTAAATTTAATGCTAAATTCTTTAACTGTCTGAATCACCATTAATGCATATTAAAAAAAAAATACTAAGTTTGAAGAAGAATGGACAATAGAAAATACCTCGTCGATCATTGGAAGAAATTCACTGGCTGCTTGGAAAAGAACACCATGATTACCCTGGAAAAAAAATTAAGGAAAAAACAGATTATTATGGGAAAGTTTGAAATAAAAAAAGATATATATATATATATATATATATATTTGGATGATAAGGAAGAAGAAGAAGTGAGAGAGAGAGAGAGAGAGAGAGAGGTATACAGCAAGCGAAACTCACTTTTTTGTGTTTGGAACCTTTTGCTGGTCCTTTAATGTCCATGCCATGGCTTCCGGCATAGTACAGCTCTGCCAATCGTACAAAGCTATACACCTATATATACATATATACAGAGAGAGAAGAAATATATATATTAGTCCCAAAAGAAAATAGATGCAAAGAAATTTATACATACATATATATAAAAACAAAAGCTTGTGACTGAAAACAGCTTGAAATTAAATGTACCTTATCTCTGCACCTTCCACTCACTATAGCTGTGGGGAAACATCTAGCTAGTTTTTTCACTGTTTTTCTCATCTGTTTTCCAATACCACACAAAAATTAAAAAATTAAAAATCAGATTGAAAACTCGTTTTGAACGAAGAAAATTTTAATAAGAAGAAAATTATCACTAACCGCGTTAGACATGAAAGCTCGATCAGGGTCTTCGACTATTGGGGAAAGTGTGCCGTCATAGTCCAAAAACATGACGATTTGTTTTCCTCTTGAAGCAGCTATAATTTGCCCAAACATGTCCAAGGCTGATGGGTGATGAAGCTGTTCGATCAAATATTCCAAAAAAAAAAAAACAGAAATCAGATTCATCATTGTTAAAAAAAATTAAAAAACCAGGAAAATAAAAAACAGAGCAAAAACAACTGGTAATCTCTGTTTTGAACAGGTTGAGAGAAAAAAATATTGGAAATTTTTGGTACTTACAATCCAAGAACTTTGTTCATCGGTCAGAGAAGGTGTGGATTTGATATGGGTAGGAGACGAAGCTCTCATTGAGTCAATCCAACCGTTGGTTCTTGTTCCACCATTGTTAATCTCGAGGTTCTTCAACAGCTTCTTTGTTGAAATGGAGATGTAACCTCCAGCTGCCGCCTGTGGTTTCTGAGCCGCCGTAGTGAAAATCGAAGAGTTCGAAACTGCAACAGTTATCGCCATGTTGATTGCTGATTGAGCTTCTGAAACCAACACATTCTGCTTCGTCATCTCTGTTTCTGTTTTAACTGCCCAAAAAAAAAAAAATCCCTCAGCCCAAACCATACAAGTTTAATTTTCCTAGTTCACTTATACTCCAAAAACAAAGAAAACCCATTTGATAAAATAAGCTATAAGGTATTGAATCCAATACCTTAAAGATTCAGAACGTTTTTTTCTTTTTGGAAGAAGAAGAAAACAGAGGAAATACAGAGTGCTCTGTATATGGATATAAACTGAGCTTGAAGAAGACGTGGGGAGACTGAAAGATTTAATGGAAAGCAAAACAGAGAGAGAAAGAATTAGAGAGAGAAGGAGAGGAAGTCTGTGTATGAGTGTGAGAGAGACAGAGCCTGAATGGTCCATTTATAGTTGTAACCAGACACTAACGGACGAGACCAATGACCCCCCAAACTTCCAAGTGGGACCCAAAAAACTATGTTGGTCCCACAGCCTCCGATATCCTAATGAGGGCCACCACAAAAATAAACAAATAAATAAATAAAAGTGGTCCCTACCATTACCACCAATTACCACCATTGCCACCACCACCCTTCAACCATGAGCAACACCGTAACAGTTTTCTCCACGTGGCCGACATTACTTGGATGAATGAATCATTCCCTTTGTGGGATTTTGCCACGTGTAGCATTGAGTCGCACAGTTATTTTAGAACATCACCAAAAGAGAATGTTGATTGCTATATATATGGCATGGAAATAGATTTTTTTTAAATTTATGTGCCATAAATATATATTTAAGTCAAAAATTATTCTTCAATGATAACGTGCACAAATATTATTTATGATTATTAATTAATTATATATTTTTTTAAATATTTTTAATTTTTAAACAAATTAGATTATTAAAGTAAATTTTACATTTTAGAAAATTTGACAATCTTTGACAGAGTCTTCAGAAATTGATATTTTTCTTGACAATGTACAGGCCACGTCAGTTCAACATTCATTTTAAACATTACCATTAGAGTGCATTTTTTTAAAACAATGTTTATATGTACTTATATACCATGTTAATTTTAACAATTCACATTCTATTAGAAATGCTCTTAGAACAGAGAGCGCTTTTTTTGTTTTGTTTATTTTTTTGGGAGCAATTTATTTCCTTAAAACGAACCTTAATTGGGGGTTTAGACCACTAAGTTTTGGGCGATTGAAAACCAGCTTAAAGCCAATAAAAGCTTACTAGTTGGAGTAAAAAAATGGTCCCTTTTTTTTAAAGGCTTTTCGTATTACGCCCCTTGGAATGTTTAAATGTTTAAAATTGAGCCTTAAAAACAACGAGCATTGGGACATACCTAGTTATGCAGCTCACAAATACCAGCAGCCGAGGCTGTCCCAGTTCTATTTCTTTTTCCTATTTTACTATAAAGTTGGGGCCATCCATTTCCATTTTGCGCATGATCTTCTTCTGCTCTCTCTGTCTTTCACTGTATTTATTATTATTATTATTCCAGAATTATTGTTGGAAAGTTGATACTTCAAAGTTCCTGTATATACGTGGTAAAAACAAAGTAAAGAATTCCCCAATTGTGTGGAAATATTTAACTATCAATTTTACTCAACAAAATTAACCCACAGCAGCTAATTAACATTTACTACATTAATACATGTGAAAAATGGCATAAAATAATGTACAGGAGTATTGATGAGTGGCTCCGTACTCTTATTGCAGCCCAATAGACGATGTGTGCTATTTCTACTTTTTATTCTTTTTTAAGATAAGATTAAATTACATCACTCGCTCCGAATAGAAATGTAAATAGAAAAATTAAAAGGTTAAATGAACTTTAGTCAAAAGTTTAGTAGCTTTTGACCGTTAAAATTTTGCAATTTTAATTTTAAATTTATTATAGATTGGTTTAATTTTCAATTTAGTTAAATAAATTAGTAATAATTTTGTTCACTTAGGTGCTTCTCATTAATCAATATACTAAATTCTTTTTTTACAGTTTTGCTGTAAATTTCATTAATCAATATGCTAAATTTGATTTTTAGATTACCAATAATTTATAATGCAGTTTATTAAAGTCTAAAATGTCTAATTTTATTGGAAAAAATTTGAAAGGCTAGCTTCTAGTAAGTATTGGAATATATGGTAGCCTAACATTCACATATTGATTCAATGCTTTTCTCTAAAAAAACCCAATCACCTTATCTTGTAGAGAAAAAGTTGTCTTTGTAACAATAATTCCGTTCAATAAGTTCCTTTAATGCGGGCAGTTGATAATGTTCTTGCTAAAATTGTTTCAACTTTCACTTTCAAAATCTTTTATAGTTTCCAAAACCATCTCACAAGCACATTGAGATCCAATTATCCTCTTAGATATCCAAGTGCTCTTTGTTTCAATAATTTAGTCCAACATGTTCCTTCTAATCTGGAGGATGGTGTCATTTCTAAAATTGTCATCAACTTTCACTTTCAATTTCTTTTAAAATTTCCTAAATCCATCTCAGTAAACATACATGATCATAGATTCAATTATCAGAGGCTACATTTGCATGTGCATTGCACTTTGATTTCAAAAGTGTGTCGACTACGGAAGAGGTAGCGAACAATCGAACCCAATGTAACACGTGTCCAATGACCCATAATTCACTGTAGCATGGCCTAAAAATTGTCAGTGGCTATGCGACTCTAAATCAGCCATCTGTCCTTGTACAATATGGGCAGTGCATGAGTAGTCTCATATATTTGTAACTTTTACATGAAGAATTTTTTGGAAGCAAAGCAAAGAAAAGGAAAATAATTAGACTAGATGAGAAAGAGTGTTCACTATAAGAAGACAAGTAAAAGCAGTAGTTTGTTAGGCTTCTTCTCTGATTGGTCCTCATCAGAATAAAGAACACAGAGTGAAAAGAGAGAGTCCAGAGGGTGAGGCAGCAGAGACTGAGAGAGACATATAGATGTGGTTAAAATTGCACAGAACTAGTCCATCTTTAATTGCCCCCTACCCTTCTTTATCTATAGAAAATGCCCTTATTTCTTTTTTATATTTTTTTACCTTGTTATAAATTTTTGGAACTAGTATTAAATCTCATTCTTTATAGAATAAGGATATACATACATACCAACTTTATTAATCACTGCTATTTAAAAAATTATTACTCTAATATGATTGTTATATATTAAGGTTAATTAGACACTCCTAATTCGTTAGGTATTTAGATTCAATGGAATTAATCCATCACTAATATCAAAACGCACAGTGCATCCATATAGTACAAATTAAAAAAGACGATATTTAATATGGTTCGCCAATTAATGTAATCTCGATGTCTATATATAGCTAGAACACTCTATAATTCAAAATTCACTAATTAATAAATTTGAAGACTTGATTACAATGGTAAAGTCTTTCATCTCTGAATTTCGACTGCTCTATTTTACTCTCACTTCTAGAGCATGAAAGTAGGTACGGTTTAAATACAATAATTCTAGTGGTAGAACAACTCAGACCCTATATACAACCAACAATATATATATATATATATCCCTTTCATTATTGTGTGTGCGAATGTGCATGCGTAAGAAAGAGAGAGAGAGGGAAATATACTAGTGTTGGGAAGCTGAAGCTATCAGAAAATGAACCAACCAAGACGATGACTTGCAGCGCAAGAATGCAAATAGAGAGATTCTTTTGAAGAAAAAGAGAAACTGAATTTTAATAACTAGTAAAATAAAATAAAATAAAGATATTTGGGGATTTGAATCTTATAGTTCTGCCTGATAAATTATGTGGTTTGGTGCTGTGTAAGGAAGAGATTCTGATTACGTTTCAGAGTTTCTCACATGGCCAACATTGTTTTTGCACCATTAATATAAGTAATTGGTTGGCTTTTGAATATTATAATACTTTGTTCACATTAGTTACGTGTGTTTTAATGGGTCCGATCGATTCTGTGGATGTTTCCCTTCTTTGATTCTTCATTTTACTGGTCAAGACTCAAAACTGGAGGCCCTTAACTATTTTGAGAGATGAGCTTTCTGCAACTACTACTGGTTTTGGGTTATTATCATAATAAAGATTGCAATTGGAAAAAAGTGGAAATAAAGTATTAAAAAAAAAAAAGTGATTCCGTGTTCTTCGCCTAAATCTACGCTTTTTCTATGTTAATTTGTATTCTATTATTATCGTATATCATTGTCTCTTTGGCTCCCATGCATTTTTTTAATAGTCTCATCAATTGTATATCTACCTAAACTTGAGAAATGAACACTTATTCCTCTCTTAAAGGATTCTAGAATTTAAAAGTCAAAAGTACATGTATGTTCATTAACTTTTATGTTAAGTTATCCTCTTATATGAAATATATGTTCAGAATTTTACTAAATTTATCATTAACAGCTATTATTAGTGACAAAGTCGTCACTAATAATAACTAGAAGTCATGCTTTTAGCACAAAATTTATCTGAAATCCAGATAAGAGAAAAATATATTTTGCATTTATAAATGTTAAATGAAATTAATGCCAGATAAGAAGATATATATGTTTTGTTAGTTGTTACAACTACTTACCTAGATATGCTCATCGTACATGATTTAATAATATTTCTTTTTCTTAGAATATATAATTTTTTTTTGAATTATTAGAATATATATAATTTGTAAATTATGATATCACAATTTCATTACTAAACAACACTACAAAAAATTCTACCAAAAAATATATATACATATATACACTCTCTTTTTTATCAATATTTGTAGCTATGTCCCGGTCACAAAAGCTTTTTAGTTAAAAAATATTTTTACTACAAAATAAATAATTATAAAAGAAGATAAGCTAGTAGCTAGTAAAACAATTAATTTTTTTTGCTGAAATTTAATGGCTAAAAGAACATTTTTTTTTTTATTATTATTATTATTATTATTATTAAAAATATCAAATTCGGAAGAGTTTCGATCAAAATCAATAAAATTAAGTAGATGTTTAAACAATGGAGCTACTTAGGAATGTGTAGGACATGCAAATCTAAATGGATTTCATTTTCAGAGAGCTCAAGAACATGTGTATTTGAATCAGAAATGTTCATAACTCGTTTACAAATTCTCCGACAACACATTGGATCAGCAATTTTTGGATTTAAAACACAAATTGGGTATATGTCATATATAAGTGTCATAATAAATTGTTTTTTTGACTTACCAAAAAAAAATAATAAATTGTTTTTTTTTTTTTACACCCACGGATCTCTAAACAGCATCGGGAGCTCACGTGTCGCACCCACGAAACACGTAGGCTCTGATCACCGTGCTACCGTTGGGAACAATAGCCACGCACGGTGTAGTGTTGGATCCCCGACATCACACGTGTGGTCGCAGTCTCTTTCATCAGCTTAAGACTTAAGTACTAAGTTCCAGGGACACGTGGCCTTCACATAGAGCACGTACGATGGATACGTGGGGACGCATCGAAGGCCACATTTTAAGCTGCAAAAGTCAAAATGATGGTCGGCGGATTCGTGATACCCACATGCCTTACTATGCTTTTGTGATTATTTGGTTGGTGTTCTTGCTGGCAACGTGTACGTTTTTGGACTTAAAAATAATTCCTTATATTAAAATCATATATTAAAAATAAAAATAAAAACTGCATAGAATGTTCATGCACTGGAAATAATCGTACGAGGTGCTTTCGGATTTGAATGGTGCGGAAAAACTCATAATTTTGAATTTTTGCATCTAATTGATTCAAAAATGGGTTTTATCGATTGATGAAACATTTTGATTCTCAGATTTCTTATCAAGCACATGGGGCTTTGCAAGTGCTCTTCATTGTATATCAACACCACATAGTATCTAATGTGCTAGCTTTTAGCTTCATCGTCCTATTTGACAATTTTTCTTCTCTCTTTTTTTTTTTGGAAGAAAAAAATTGTTTCATTAGTTAATTAAATCTCTTATAAGCTTGCTGTGAAATAAATATATATAACCCATTAGTTTGATATAAGCTATACCATTTTTGACTCTGAAATTATTAACAGCAATATAAAATAGAAATGTGCATATAGAACAACCTTTTGCATGAGGGGAGATTAATGAGAGAGTGTATTATAAGTGCAAATATGAGTTGGTGGCTTGGAAAAAAAAAACCTAATAAGACAAAGAAAGTTATGATCATGATTTGGTCCATTAGGTTTTTTTTTTTTGGTTTTTGATTTGGTCCATTAGTTATGATGCTTGGAAGAAACAACAAGTATCTAGCTAATGTAATTTCGTTGGCCTCAATACGGAGTGGGTTCAGGAACAGTGTTGTTTTGATCAATGGAGGAGAGAAAAATTAAATTCATAGAAATGATTTGAGAAAAAGTGGTTGTTTTAGGTATATTAATTAAGCTGTTCGTGATTTGGGTCCAACTTTAAAAACCGTGTCGATGTCGACCCACATCAGTTTGATATAACAAAACAAATTATTCCCTCCCTAATCCCTCACTCTGCGCGTGCAATAACCCCACTTTCAATTTTTGTCTTAACCCACAGTTTGAAACGTGTGTTGACCGATTTGAGACCAACTGGTTTTTTTTTTTTTTTTTTTTTTTTTTTTTTTTTTTTTTTTTT
>QANX01004481.1:0-36701 GCA_003254975.1 Ochetophila trinervis | reverse complement strand
AAAAAAAAACCAATGCAATCGAATATATGTAACTAGTAGGAGTATCTATAATAGAATGTGAATTGTTAAAATTAATATACTACATAAACATATATATATATATTATTTTAAAAAAATGCTCTTCAATGTGAACGTCTATAATGAATGTAAAATTGACGTGGCTTTGACATTATCAAAATAAATGTCTACTTCTAGAAGCTCTGTCAAATATTGTAAAGTTTTAAAAAAAGTAAAATTTTTTTTAAAAATCTAATTTGTTCAAAAATTAAAAATACTTAAAAATATATATATAGTTAATTAATTACTATAAATAATTTTTATATACATTATCATTGAAGATAAATTTTAAATTAATTATGTATTTATATTACATAAATTCAAATAATATATATTTATATATCACATATACTACAGCAATTTTGTATGCTTTAAAATTATTTTAATTGCTGTTTTCTAATTTTTAGGGTGTTTCATACATTTATTATTTAGTACTTTTTTTTTGTATATTTTTTTTCTAATCATTAATTCCACCACTGAGATCTGGAACATACTATTCCCAAAAAGAAAAAAAATCAGGAAAATGACTTGTAAGCGAAAAAGAAAAAGAACCAAAATCTTAAAACTTACTCTTTCTCGTACAAAATCCAAAATCCCAATTAAAATTTAAAACCCTAAATTTGGTAGTGATCTCTTAACGCGCAATTCCAACACGAATACGTGTTCAGTCCGCAAAGAAAAGCATACCGACACGTGTCAGAAACCCACATGTGCACCATCCACCAACGCTATAAAAGAGATCTCATTTTGTTTGCCATAGCAAGCTCTGATAAATCTCTCTGAAATTATAATCTGTGTAACCTTAGGTGTTTGTGAAAATGTCGCAGTTAATGGACAAGGCAAAGAACTACGTGACCGAGAAGGTGGCGAACATGACGAAGCCGGAGGCAAGTATTACAGACGTGGATTTCATGAAGCTGAGCCGAGACTCGGTGGAATACCTTGCCAAGGTCGCTGTGAGCAACCCTTATGGCCATTCCATTCCCATCTGTGAGATCTCCTATACCCTCAAAAGCGCTGGCAGGTAATTCGATCAAATCTCTTAATCATCAACTTCTCATTTCTCTCATATATTTCATTCTTCTTGATGACTATTATTTTTATATTTTATTTTTTCAAAGAGTAAATTGTTTGGTTATATATATATATATAATGTTTTCCATGACTACGATGACAAAGAGACACAAATTTCAGTTAAAATTTTGATTTTTGGTACTAAAACTTTACTTACCACGATTTTTTTTTTGTTCCCCATAAATATATATATATATAGCATGATATTGGCGACTTTGTAAGAATTTCTACTTTTTGATTATCTTTGTTTGACTTTGTCAACAAACTTTTACTAGCTAGGAAATATCCATGTCCATTTAAGGTTGGACGGTGGATCTAGCATGGCCGACACTAGTTTTTTAATATTTTTTTTTTCTATTTTTAAGAATAGTTTTGTTATATTATTATGTTTTATGGAATTTTTATATCATTTTATTGAAGTCCAAAAAAAAATACAAAATTATTAAAATGAGTACAATATATACATATATAATAAAACAATTAATTTTGTAATATATTTTTCACTTGAGGTATCTTTTCTTCTTATTATTAAAGTGATTGGATCTTTTAATTAACAAAAGGTGTACCCAATTAGGTTTATCAAAAAAAGAAAAGGTGTACCCAATTATCAAAAAAGAAAAAAAAAAAACAAAAGGTTGTAATAAATTAGTTTTTATTTAGTTGGAAATATTATATCCTTATTGCTATTTTTCTTTCCTTCTTTTTTGTTGTTGTCGGCACTATTATTTTTTCATATATCCTATTCTAACAGGAAAGCTTTACCTTTCTCTTTCTTTTTGGCAATTTCCTTCCTATAGCATATATTCGACCACACACACACACACACACACATATATATATAATTTTAAAATAAGAATAGTCACTAGTAATAAATTTGAAATTTTTGTATTGATAAACTAGTTTGAGTTACAATATTTTTAAATTTATCATTAAAAATATATTTTTAATAATGACAAAGTAAATTTTTTTTTGTGTGTGTAGAATTATTCATTGGAGTTAGGATGGATACTCTCAAATTCTATGACTATTTTACAGACCAAAAGCACTACGAATTTTCACAATATTAATCCCTTCCTTTGTGGTAATGGATTGGACTATTTTTTTTTTCTTTTAAAGAGGAATATGAATATATAATAAAATATGAAATTACTTTTATTTATTTTTGTCTAATTTGTGTGTTGTATAAATTACACACTATTATAGGGTAATTACATCGGGGACAGTACCAGACCCTGGATCAATAGCAGCAAGCGACACAACGAATTTGGATGTGGCAATGAAAGTGCCACATAGCGTGTTGTTGAGCTTGGGAAGGGACATTGGTGCTGATTGGGACATTGACTATGAGTTGGCTCTGGGTCTCACCATTGACCTTCCTGTTATAGGAAACTTTACCATCCCCCTCTCTTCCACTGGAGAGATCAAGCTTCCCACTCTCTCTGATCTGTTTTAATTAATTACCTATTCTCTATTATTATACAGGATCTAATTAGTATTAAGAAGTGTGTAGATTTCTGAAATTCAAGTCCACCAAACACCTCTCTATGTACTAATTGATATTGGTTTTGAACCTTTGCACTATATTTAGGAAATGAATGAAATTGTATTTTGAATAATAATAATCTCATATGATAGAAGGAAACCGAGGGGTATGAACAAGACTAGAGCATATCAAAGGACATAACTGAATTTTGTTATATGATTGAATTATTTCATTTGTAATGAAAACTATAGCAGGTAAGTTTTCCAATCAGATCAATTCACAGATGCAACCTTTGAGATATAGCAAAGATTCAAAGCCCTTTGCTCTCATACAGAACAAAGGAGAAATATGGTTCGTTATCAGTGAAAGAGAGATTACAGATAAAGAAGCAACATGTAGTTTCAATCAGTGCTTCTTGTTATAAGGAAATGCTACTTCACAGCCCTTTGCTCTTATACAGAACAAATGACCCTCACAGCCTCTCCTTGTGTTTTTATAAACTTGTATTCCTTTATCTCTCTGTTTCACTC
Organism: Ochetophila trinervis; assembly: GCA_003254975.1. Lineage (NCBI taxonomy): Eukaryota > Viridiplantae > Streptophyta > Magnoliopsida > Rosales > Rhamnaceae > Ochetophila > Ochetophila trinervis. The sequence goes on along the minus strand of QANX01004481.1, from coordinate 33,557 downwards.
TCTCACCCCAGGAAAACAATTATTATAGAAACGATTATTATAGAATAATAGAAATAAAATATGATAATCAATTTTTTATTATAGCATCAAAGTTAAAAAATTTAGCAGTTATAAATTTGAAATTCAATAGCTATATCCAAAAACGAATATATATATATACAAAACTGTTATTGTGGGCAATGTAGCTCACTATTCAGAGAGCGACAATTTACTGTAGCCGTGAATAGTGAGCGATAATTTACTATAGCCGTCTAATGCACATAATTATATGTTAAATGTGCTTGATTATAGACATTGAAAAACTACAATGGATTGTTGCCTTTTGAGTAGTAAGCGACGTAATTTATATTAGCACAAACATGTATATATATATATATATATAAATTCAAAGTGAACTAAAAAAAGCAATAATATGTAGATCTAAATGAATTTACATGTGAAATTGAATAATAAAAATAAAATATAAAAAAATATAATCATTATTTTTTTAATTTATTTATGCTTTTGTGATTAATGATAATCCACACCACAGAAAATTCGAAGAGAAAAAAAAAACCCGTACATAATATGCAAGTCGACTAAGATGAACTGATCATAAGCTGACACCTCTGCCAGCTCTATGTCATCAGCTGATGATGTTGAACAACCACATGCTAACACCTCAGCCTTCAGCAACTTTTGGAACAGTTCTCTAAACAGCATTATCGTATTTTAACAACCTGTGGCAATAGAATTTTACTGGTTAACAGATGAGAAATTATGTGCCACATGCTCACAAATCATTAAGTTGCTTGTACTTTGATCAGGCTCGTACAGAGCATAAGTTTCTCTGCTGAAACAGATTTGGTGAGCATATCTGCTGGATTTTTACTCCCACCTATTTTCTTCAAATCTACTTTCTTGTAACAATTGTAACACCCCGTTCTAAGAAAAATATTGAAATTTTTCAAAGTTGACCGAGTTGACCAAGTTTGACCAAGAAAGGATTCGGGGTTGACTTTTTGTGTAAGCGTGCTATGGTTTTGACCGTAGTACCGTTGCGTAGAGCTAGTCGATACGAGTTCGTAGACTAGTAGTACGCTCAATTCTGAGTTAAAACCGAGAAGTTATGGCTGAAATAACATGAAGGGCATTTTGGTAATTTTGCTGTGGCAGGGCAAAATTACTATTTTGCCCCTGCCTTTAACAAATTTATCCAGAAGGATCTGGAGGAGAGGCATGCTCACAGCACACGCACGGCCAGCCCCCCTCTCGCGCAGCCCCCCCCTTCGCGTGACTTCCGACCGCCCAGCTTCGCCAGGCAAGGTCAATTTCCGGCCAGATCAGGCCGAAAATCACCCGGGAAATGACGCCGCCGACCCCCTCTCTCATTTGGCACCGGTGGCTCGCCGTGATGGGGTCCAGATCGCCGGGAAAAGCGAGAAATCCGGTCAGCTGCATTTTCGCGATTCGCCGGATTCCGGCGGAGTCAGGCCGGTCCACTGCCCGGGAAAGGTTTGCCGGGACCTCCTCTCCCTTTCCCCACCGTTTTTGGGCCGTGAAACGCCGTGATGTCGCCGAAAAAATTTGTAAAGCCGACGGACCCGTTTTCCTCCGATCGCCGGACTCCAGCGTGTTTCCGGCGGTGGGTGTGGTCCCTTTCCCCTATTTTGGACCTCCCGAAGCTAATTCTGGTCTCCGTTCGTCTCGAAGCTCGCTCGTGTGGACTGCATGATTTGAGGGTGCTCGGCTGCCGCTTCCCGGCCATTTTTCGGCCACCACCGGCGGCGGTTGGACGAGGTAAAAATACGGTTGTACTATACTCCTTTCAAGCTTCGTTTTGACATATAATTCGAATGTTATAACTGAGTATTGGAATTTACCCGGTTTGAATGTGATGTTAATAATTGTTAAAATAAAAATTGTTGTTAATTAGTGATATAGATATGTGTGGTGATGTTTTGGTGTTACTGTGGAATGAATTGGTGTGCTGAAATTATAGGATTGATTGTGTGGTTGAATTTCGGGATTATTAACAACGGTTCGGATTATATATATACATATTATAATTGGTCTGTGGATTAAATACGTATATGTGGATTTGGGTGTTAATCATTTTGTGGCCTTGTGTATGAGGATCTGATCATGTGAACTGCTTTGTGAAGTATATATGTATGTATATGACGATTATGAAATAAGTAATTGCTGTGAATGTTTGTATCATGTTTTTGTCTTTGGAATAAATACTGGATATAATTGTGTGGATGAGAACTGCTTGGGCGAGGAATCATGCCGCCAAGCTATGGTTGTTATTTTATTAATTGGTTGGAAAAGCTTGATGGAATGAAAGATGTGTAATTGGTGATAACCGGAAAATGTGTGTTTGTGAATGTGTTTGACTGTAGCATATTTGGTATAAATATACTGTCGGAACTACAGATAGCTTGATCCCTTGTAGAAAGGGTATGTAGGCAGCTCAGTTTTAGACTGAGTGCAGCTACACCGTACTTAAACAATATATTTGTTTAAGTGTTGAGTTATGTACCAATTTGTGGTTTAATTGGGTGGGACATGTTTGCTGGTAGAATAAATTGTTGTTTAGAATGTTTTTCCCTGCAGGTTCGACTTTTAGCATTTTTGGGGAGTGTTAGAAACAGCCGAAATGCTGCCGAAATTTTTAATAAATTTCCGGCAGTAGTGAAAATCTTTCGGTCTGTTATTCTGACCCTTCAAAAATTTTGTTTAGCGGGTTTTCACGACTGCTTGTGGCTTAGTGGTAACATTAAGTCACGCAGGCAGGATCTTTGCGGGTCGGGTCCTGTCAACTCATATCACGAATAAAGTGAATTCTCATTCCAATATGTTTTAAGATTCTATGAATAAGCATTATTATGAGCCATGAAGACAGCACTTTGCTGTCGTAGTAAACAACAATCTGTCTTTGTGAAATGCCCAGTTTATTCACTATACTTTTCAACATAAGAGGCTTTTTGATTGCCTCTGTTGCTGCCATATATTCAACCTCTGTTGCTGGCATTATGCACCCTAGTGCATTTGCGTAAGGCACTTTAACCATTTCCTTAATTTCTTGCTGACTTTTGGGACATTGTGAAAAAGTTTAAAGTGTGATGCTAATGGTGTCATAACAGTTCTAGCATCACTCATGTTAAACTTTTCAAAGATATTTTCAACATGTCTTTGGAGACACAAAAAATTATTTTTTTTATTGCTCTGTATATCAATGCCCAAAATTTTTCTTGTCTTGCCGAGATCCTTCATCTTATATTCAATTTTCATTAAAACATTTCATTTTCACAATTTTGCTTCTATGCTTGCATGCAATTAACATGTCGTCAGTATTAATGAGTAAATATATGTAATTACCATTTGATAACTTCATGTAATACACACAGCCATCAAACTTGCTTTTGTTGAAGCCAATTTTTAACATAAAAGCATCGAATTTTCTATTCTACTGCCTAGGTGATTGCTTTAAGTTCATACAAAGATTTCTTAAAATAACGTACTTTTTTCTTTTGATCTTGAAATTCAAAGCCCTCTGGTTGCTCGTGGTCATCGTCAAAAAGTTGTTTTAGATGCCGTTTGATAATGCATTTATTTTTTATTTTTAGTTTTTGAAAATAAAAAATAAAAAAGCATTTAATAATCATTTTCAATTTTTTTTTTGAAAAAACTAAAACTAAAAATGCATTTGAAAACAATTTTTATTTCTTAAAGAGCAAAAATCCTTTCCAATTTTCTTTTAAAAGAAAAAAATTAAAAAAATCATTTTCATTTATTTTTTCTTGTGCTTGATATGTCACCATATAAGACAAGTTGAACTAGGTTTGAATCTAAGATCGCCTATACCAGTTTAGAACATGAGACCATTTGGATGTAGAGGAACCTAGGATCACCTGATGGGTCTGGTACTCATGATCACCCAGAGTCCTAGACTGCTTCTATTGGGATTGAAACCTAGGATTACCGGGATTGGGTGGGAACCCAGGACCGCCTGGTAAGATTTGGAACTCGAGACTCTCCTATAAGGGGCCGTACCCGGGACTGCCTAGTCGGGGCTAGTACTTGAGACTGCCCGGTCAGGGCCGATATTTGAGACTGCTTGGTCGAGGCTGGTATCCAATATTGCTCGGTCGGGGCTAGAACTCAAGATAACTTGGCCGGGGATGGAACCCGAACTGCTGATACAGAGCCAAAAAACTAAGAAACCAGGATTGCCTATGGACCACGAACTGCTCGGTCGAGGCCGGAACCCAGGACCTGAGAATTCCTTGTTGAGGCCGAGGTCAGAGCCGAAACCCAAAACTGCCCAGACAATTCTGGTATTTGAGATTGCCTTGACATGGCTAGGACCACAAACTGGGTTGGGACCGGGACCATCGATCGTCCAGTTGGTGCTGGAATCCAGGACCACTAGATCAGGGTCAGGACATGGGATCGCCTGGTAGGGGCAAAGACTCATGGACCATTGAGTCAGGGCCAAGACCCGTGACCTAGAAAAAATGGTTACCAAACAAACTTTTTATTTTTATTTTCATAAAATAAATAACAAAAAATAGTTGCTATTTTTTCATTTTTTTTTTTATAGCAAAAACATAAACTAAAAGCCATAAACAAAAATTATAAGTCATAAACTATAAACTATAAACAAAAATTAAAAATTAAAAACCATACACAAAAACTTAATACGTTATCAAAAGGACTCTTAATGTCCAAATGTTCCAATTGCATATAGATTTGTGCTACCAAAAACAACAACAATCAAATAGAAGTATTTCGAACCACATGTGAAAAAAATTCATTGAAGTCAATCCTTCTCTTTGAATAAAGCTTTTGGCCACTAACTTGGCCTTAAACCTTGTAGGTTCAACTTTTGGGATTCCTTCCTTTTTTTTAAAACCCATTTATAACCTATCATTTTTACCCTTTCTGGTTTATTCACAAATTGCCAGATTCTATTTTTACTCAAAGACTATTAATTCTTCAATTGTAGCACTCCATTTCTGAGCATCTTTGATTTCAATGCTTCTTGAAATGTTTTTGGTCTATATGAACTCTAAGCCCTTAGCCACCTCTAAAGCATAGGACCATAGGCCATAGAACCATACTTGACTAGTGCCTTTTATTATCTCCTAACTCTGTCATTGACTAACACAGTCATTTGAACTTTACCTCCTTCAATGTCTTCATTATGATTAGGAGTTTCATATAACTAGGCATTTCAATCACATTTTCAGTCAATGTCATAATTTCAGTTGACGAGCTAGCATAATTTTCTACTGGTATATCGAGAACTGGTCTATCAGGAAGTTCAATATCCAAGTCATAAATTTCACTTACAACTTCACCTTTTTCTAGCACCTGTCCCTGTTTAGCAAGACTGGATATCTCAGGAATAATTTTATTATTTAATTTTTTTTCTCTAGGAATAATTTAAAGAAATTGTTGTAGCGATTTGTTGGGATTTGTCCTCACTTCATGGATTAAGCACTTCAAATCTAAAAAATGGAGAAAAAAGCAATTGGTTAAAGGGGCATCGGCAGGGTGGCCGACGTTCCCTCTCAGATGGTAAAGTTAGTAAATGACAATCTCATGTGAAAATCTTCTTTCTCTAACATTACATGGTTGATGAATAATGTTCAAGAAAAAGAATGAGAAAGGGAGTCTTCGGGCTCTTTGTGTTGTTCCATAACTAGGAGAAAATGAATAGTGATTTCATTCTTTTGATGGTCAAAATCGGTCAAAGATGGGAGGAATTAGTCAAAACTGGGTGAAAGTTGGAGAGTTAGCCAACCAAAAAGGAGGGAGAGGGAAAATGAGAGGAAAAATTGCTTTCAGGCCTTGGGAGGGGTTTAGAATCAGGATCCCATATTTTTACCCTCATTTTCCATATATACCTAGAATCAACGACCCTGATTTACTGTAAGTAAACCCTATTTAATAGATGAAGGACATGTGGCAGGTTAACCAATAGTTTTGAGTTTTGTGTAATTAAATAAATTGGGCCATCAAACTATTTAGGCATTTATTAGGCTTAAATCAATCAAATTAATTGGGCTTATGAATGATAAAAATCCCCATAACAATAGCTTCCAAATGATTTAATCTTTGGATTAAATCAATTTCTAAAGATTATAACATGCTTGATGAAGTCCATTACTGACCAAAATATTGACGCGAATACCAAAAATTTGAAATTCAAATTTCTTTGTTGAAAGACGAGGCATTAATTGCTTTGATACGATGGGCCTTTATTTCTTCCCCCATTTTATCGGCTTTACGTTTTATTTTCTCCCTTTTTTATTTTTCTTTTCTCCTCTGCCAGTATGTCTTCTTCCTTTGCTTCCTTTTTTTTTTTTCCTTTTCTCTTTTACCTGCACGCCTCATTTCTTTCTTCTCTGTTTCTTTTTTTAATATCCCTTTTTTTTCGCAGATTGAACACATATTTTCTCCTTTCTTTTTCCTTCCTTCTTTTCCGGCCACACCTCCTTTCTTTGTCTTTCTTTTTCTTTTTTTCTTTTTTTCTTTTTTGCTGATTAAACACATATTTTTTTAGATAGGTGACTTTTGGCTTGCTTTTTTCACTTCTCGACTGGCTTTCCTTGCAAGTTCTAGTAGTTCCTTTTTTTTTGTTCATGTATGGAATAGAAACTGATTTGGTATGTACCATGGTTAATACATGCATGTTATATGGGTTCCAGCTTCTGAGTTTGATCCCGCTCCATATGTTCTATGTCTGAAGGTACGAAGTGTTCTTTTGTTTTTGTGAACTGTTTAATAATTGTTATTGCCATTTACTGCTTTGTTGTTTTGTTCTGAATTGTATGATCATGTTGTTTCTTGGACTATGAGTATTCTAGCTTTGTTGTTTTATTTTTGAGCCATATATCGTGTTGTTTGGACTGTGAACTATGAATATTCTGGCTTTGTTTGGGTAATGCTTCGGATATGATTGGATGCCACATGACTAGGTTAAAGTTCGAGACCTAGGCTAGAGCTTGCGACTTGGGCTAAAGCTCGGCACTTGGGCGGAGGCCACGGACCTAGGCAGAAGCTTGAGACTTGGGCTGAAGCTCGGGACCTAGGCTGAATCCACAAACTTGGGCAGAAGCTTGGGACCTAGACCGAAGCTTGGGACTTGGGCGAAGGCCACGAACCTGAGCAAAAACTCAGGACTTGGGCAGAGGCCACATACCTGAATAGAAGCTCAAGACTTGGATGAAAACCACGAATCTGAACAGAAACTCAAGAATTGGGTAGAGTCTAAGGACTTGGTAGAGTCATTTAGTGCATTTGTGTCGGCAGTCTTTAGGGGTCAGTATGTAGGATGGGGCATGTCTTGCATCTTTTAGTATTTCAAATCTCCATTTGAGGATAACCGACCTAATAGTGAGTTCTTACTACTTTTTAGATGTCTCGCTCTTCACTGAGCGGTGGTGGTAGTTTCAGTCATTCTCCTTCTAGTTATCCACTAAGTTACTAGACTCTTTTTGACCTTGAGCCTTCTCAAGCCAAAATTTTTTGATGATCCACCTTACTCCCATCAGGGACTCCTACTGCCCCTAGAGTGGTGGAGAATTTAGACTCATCAGATTGTGAGGCTAAGGATGCTTCAAGGACTGAAGGGTTTGAGGTTTCTTCCAAGTTTTCGATTTCTGTCGTTGGATCTTCTCGGGGAAAAGAGAGGAGGAAGGTGACAGCTCCAGAGGGATCTTGGAGCTTTGACTCTATTAGATCCAGCCTTTCTTAGGCTGATTTGGATTAATTGAGGCTAGAGTACTTGGTTCCTGACCAGATCACTTTCTGAGTACCCGGTGTAGGTGAGCTGCCCAGCTTACCTCCTGTTGGGGAGGTTGCTCTGAACCGGTGATTTTTCAAGTGTGGGTGAAAGCTCCCGTTTGTGCCTTACATTCGTCGCTTGCTCCATTCCATTTGGCTGAGTCCCTTGCAGCTTAATTCTAATGCTTGGAAAGGGTTTTTTGTTGCTATGTGCTGTGGAGAGAGCACTTTGACGTTGACCCTAGCCTTTCTGAGATCCAAGCTTGTTTCGAGATCAAGTCAGCATCAAAGAAGATTTGCTCTTATTGCTACTATCTTCGCCAAAGAAATTTCCTCCAGAAGCTTCCTGAGATCACGAACTACCAGAAATGATGGTTATTTGTTAGAGGTGATTGGGAGGGCATTGGCTTCGGAACCGAGGGTGAACACTTGGTGCCTCATGAATTTTGAGGGTACAACCACAGGTGGTGCCCATACGTTCCACATTTATATGAGTCTAGTAGCTCTAGGGTTTTCTACGTTTTTGGTCTCAACATGAGTGTTAAGGACTCCAAACTGCTTTTGGAGAAGGCTAGGCTAGCCAGTAGTATTGATTAACTCTTCCTTTTGTGTTGTTTATTTTGGTTGTTTTCTAAATGTCTAACCGTATCTTTCTGTTGTGCTTTCTTTTGTAGTGATGTCTCATCCATCCAAGGGCAGATTTGTGAAGAACCTGCTAGGTCTCCTAGGTAGGGAGGCATTTGACCTGAGTCAGACGGGCAAGTCGGCTAAAACCAGCTCCTGTTCGTCCCCTCGATCTTCCGTAGTTATCGCTGTTGGTTATCCTCTTCCTCATTTTTCTCCCAGGGGTGCTCATTCCAAAGACCCTAACAGAGGTTCTGGCTCTCTTTAGCTCAGGGTAGGTGAAAAGTCGTCGCCCACCACAAGGGCAAGTGCTTGCCCCCCAAGAGGGAATGACTCATTGCTGGAGGTGAGCAGAGTGAAAGGGGCAAATCTCCTAGTCACTTAGGCGATTTTATGAACTTCCTATTTAAAGAGGTTCTATTTGTAAAGGACAGATGGCTCTCTAGTCTTTCTGACTTCTCATTATCTGTTGACGCTTCTCGTCAAGTGGCCTTAGTGAGGACTCCTGTTCCTATATTTTTGATCATTAACTGTTAATGTCATTTACTTATATGCCATCTATTTTCCATGTAGGTTATTTTTGCAGTTTTCAAGCATCAGAAGCATGTCAGTCGCTAGAGGGAGAAAGCCTCTGTTTTGGGGGCTTGCCTGAAGGAGGCTGAAAGAGAGTTGGAAAAGGCCACGAAGTGTGTGGTATACTTTGAGCTAATGATGGCAAGGAAGGACTCTGAACTCAAACAGAAAGAGTCTGACCTTAAACAAAAGGAGGAAATACCAACTCCTAGCTGCGTCTACTGCCTGATTCAAAGAGTAGCTTAAAGATGCTGAAGCAGAATCTAAAGGGTTCAAAGTGGAGCTTGAGGAGGCGAAGATAAGTCTTTAGTTGAAGGAGGACGAGATCTCTAGGCTGTTTGACGATGCTGACCACCAATTTCAAGTAGGGGCTAGTTATGCTCTCTAGACAATTAAGTCTAGGTTCCTAGACCTCGACTATAGCTTGCTAAAGGATCAAGATTTAGCTCCTTAAGCCTCCATCTCTGGGGTGCGTGCTTCAAATCTTCCAGCTCCTGAGGGCTTAGCTGTCCATCCCTAGAGTTGGCTCCCTTAGTCCTCGACTCAAGTTCTCCTCCTGTGGCACCTTGATCGTGAACTTTTGCTTTTTTTTTTTTTTTGTATACTCTTTGTAAATTGTATTTAGGATTTATTTTGGCATGTCAAGGCCTATTTTAATATGTGATTGAACACTTATATTGTAGTAGTTGATATTATTTGCAAACAGACATTTCTATTGTTACATTGTGTTTGTTGTGTGATTTCATGCTTTCTCATTTTTTATATATCAAAACTAAGCTTGAAAAGGTTTCGAAACTGAGATTGAATTGAACCTGTTTTGGTGCGTTTGGTACCTCATTCCCCCTACTCTTTCTTGTTTCTTGCTTGGAAAACTTGGAAGAGTCGTTATATAATAGATGGCACTTGGCTGTTCAACTTCTGGGGTGCTCAGCCTCTGGTCATATCTGAGCCAAGCTCAGGGAGCATTCAGCCCTTGGGAGTTGAACCCCTAGTCGAATCTGAGCCCAGCTTAGAGAGCATTCAATTATTGGCTGAATCTGAGCTCATGGAGAGCTCAGCCCCTGGTTGAATCTAAGCCTAGCTCAGAGAGCATTTAATATACTTGTATTTTTAGAAGTCAAAGTTTACACGCTCTTTCTGTAAAATGAAATGAAATTTCATTAATAATATCATGTAGTGTTTACAAGTCAAATTTTTTTACAATAGTCACTGAAAGTAAATTTTTAAATGTTCTGTGTTCCAAGGATGAGCAAGCGTCTATTCGTTTGTCCCTACCAACTAGTATGTCTCAAACCAGAGCACTTTCTTTAATTGGTACGGGTCTTCCTGAGTTGGTCCCATCACTTCAGCCCCATGCTATTATGTGTTTAACGTGACCTTTATCAAGAGTAGGTCACCAGGCCAGAATGTCTTTTGTTTGACCCTTGAATTATAATATCTAGCTGATTGTTGTTTATAGGCGACTACGTGCATTTGGGCTAGATCATTTTTCTGCTCGATCATATCCAGGTTGAGCCGCAATTGTTCGTCATTCTCCTCCACTTGGAAATGTTCGATTTAGAAATTGGACATCCTTATCTTTACTGGAATGACAGCCTTAGCTCTGAAAGCCAAAGCGAAGGGCGTTTCTCCTGTTCCAGTTCTCAGAGTTGTCCGGTAAACCCAAAAGACCCCAGGGAGCTCATCAACCTAAGCCCCTTTATGCTTGTCCAACCTTGTCTTTAAGTTGTTTTTGATGATCTTGGTGGAAGCTTCGACCTAGCCATTGGCTTGTGGATGAAGGGGAAGATAACGCTTCCTTGATTCCTAGATTTGAGCACATATCCCTATAATTCTTGTTATCAAATTGCCTTCCATTGTCTGTGACAATGGTATGAGGTATTCCAAATCAACAGATAATTGATTTCCAAATAAAACTTGAAGTTTTGGCTTCAGTGATCGTTGACAGGGGTTCAACTTCTATCCACTTGGTAAAATAATCGATGACCACTATTGCATATTTCACCTGGTCTCGTCCTATCAGAAGTGGACCAATGAGGTCGACTCCCCACTAAGCAAACGACCATAGGCTTACAATGGAGGTAAGCTGCTCTGGTGGTTTTCTTTGCACATTTGTGAACCTCTGGTAGGGGTCACATCTTCTCACAAACATTTTGCATAGTTGGCCAGTAGTACTTTTGGGGAATTATTTTGTGTGCCAATGAACGACCTCTTGCATGATTTCTATAGACTCTTTCATGGACTTCTCTTAGGACATAATTCACTTCCTCTTCACCAAGACATCTCAAATAGGGCAATGAGAAGCCTCTCTTGTACAGCTTCGTTAATCAAGGTGTAGTATGGTGGCTTGTATTTCAACCTCTTGGCTTCTAGCTTGTCTTTAGGCAAGGTACCGTCTGTCAAAAATTTAATGATAGGGTCTCTCCAACCTAGCCTTTCTTCAATTGGGTTTACTTCTTGCTTTTTTTTCTAAAATGCTGGGATGTTTCAAGGTTTCAATGGGTATCGTGCATACGAGCTCCAATTTGGAAGCTGATGTTAATTTGGTGAGCGAATCAGCATTTGAGTTTTCAACCCTTGGTATTTGAGTGATGTGGTTTTCTTTAAATTCCTTTAACAGCCTCTAACCACCTCCAGGTAGCTAATCATGCTTGCTCATTTCTCTTGGTACTCTGAATTAATATGCTTCACCACCAGTTGAGAGTCGTTGTAGATGTGCAACCTCTGAGTCCCCATTGATATTGCCATCTTAAGTCGTGCGATTAATGCCTCATTAACTGCTTCATTATTTGATGCCTTAAAGCCGAGTCTATGCGCGTACTCCAATTTGACATGATCGAGGCCCAGCGTGGTCAAGATAAATCATGTTTCGCTCCCTTGCTCATTGGATGATCCATCCGCATGCAAAGTCCAGAATGAGGTTGGTTGAGTACTATTTGTTTCACTACTGATATCTACAATGACGACCTCTCTTTTCCCTGAGACAGTGAACTAGACAATAAAATCAACTACTGCCTGAGCTTTTATTGCCGTGTTGAGTTTATACGATATCTTATACTGCCCCAGCTCGATGGACCACTTAATTAGTGTTTCAGACGATTTTGGCTTCTGAATCACTTGCCTTAAAGGGTAACCGATGGGTACTGTGATTGAATGTGCTTAAAAGTAAGATTTCAGCTTCCTTGAAGACATAACTAGTGCCAGGGCCAATTTCTTGATGCTAGGGTACCTCATATCCCCCTGCACCATAGCTTTGCTGACGTAGTAAACCAGAAGCTGGGCTGTCCCTTTTCTCGTATGAGGGTTGCACTCATCGTCATTTCTGATACAGTTAGGTATAGGAGCAATGTCTCTTCGCAGACAGGCTTAGACAATAATAGTGATGTGCTTTGGTACCTCTTAAGCTGGTGAAGGCCTCCTCACATTTCTTGGTCCAGATGAAATCCTTAGCGCCTCTAAGGATTTTAAAGAACGGCAAAATCTTGTCAGTACCTCTTGAAACTAATTGGTTAAAGGCTATTATCTTTCCTGTGAGCCTCTGAACGTCCTTCACCTTTTGAGAAGAGGTCATCTCTATGATTGCTTTCATTTTTTCAGAGTTGGTCTCACCCCTCATTGATTCACCATGAAAGCCCAAAAACTTTTTTGAAGATACTCTGAAAGCACACTTCGCTAGGTTAAACATCATTTTGTGTCTTTTTAAGATATCAAACATCTCATCCAGGTTGTTCAAATGCTTGGCTGCCTTGACACTCTTCACCAACATGTCATCCACATACACCTCTATCGTATTCCCGATCTGTTTGAATAACATCTTGTTTACCAACCTCTGGTAATTAGCCTCAGCGTTCTTGAACCCAAAAGGCATCACTTTAGAACAATATAACCCGAAGTTGGTGATAAATTCAGTATTCTCTTAACCATCGGGATGCATTCCAATCTGGTTGTATCCTGAGAATGCATCATAAAAACTGTACAGCTCACTCTCCGCTGTCGAATCCACCAACTGGTCAATTTTTGGCAACGGGAAACTATCTTTTAGGCATGCTTTGTTAAGGTCTGTGAAGTACACGCATACTCGCCACTCTCCATTGCTTTTCTTGAAAAACACTATGTTCGTCAGCTAGGTGGGGTACACTACCTCCTTAATGAGTCCCGCTTTCAAGAGTTTATCCTCCTCCGTCTTGATTGCCTCATATCTCTTAGGATTAAAAGTTATTCTCTTCTACTTGATTGGTCTGAAGCTGGGATCAACATTCAACCTGTGCACCATCACCTCCGGGTCGATTCCAAGCATATCTTTGTGAGACCAGGCAAAAACATCAGAATTATCTTTCAAAACCTCCACGATCGCTTATTTAAGCTTTGATGAGACCATCATACTGATTCTTATGGTTTTTGTCGGGTTATTTGGGTCTAACTGAACGCTTATGAGTTTCTCCACCGGTTCCTCTCAAAGCATTCCTTGCCTTTTATCCTCCATCTCTTTTTCTAGTAACTCCTCATATATCGCCTCAACTTCCATCATTAATGGACCTTCAATCACTACCTTCGTGCCCACTTCGAAAGCTGGCGAAATGTTCTTTTCATTTGTTTTTGGTGGTGCTTGTGAAATAGTTTTTTCGAGAGGTGGTTCGGAGCATTTATGCTTGGAGGATAACTTTCGTGATCTCCTTTGAGATGTTAGGTTCCATGCTGGCTCAGAGCATTTCTGCTCGGAGGTCGATGTTAGCTCAGAGAATTTCTGCTTGGAAGACATTGCCTGAATTAGGTGATTGAGCTTTTTGTGTTGCGGCTCAGGGAATTTCTGTCCAGAGTTCAAAAAGATGGCAATGTCTCTGAATGTCCATCCTTTTCACGAATAGCCATGGCGTAACTTTATCTGGATTCAAATTGATCTCCTCGTATTATGTTGATGCCTCCTTTGGTCAGGAACTTGATCATCAAATGGTAGGTTGATGTAGCTGCTCTCAGGACGTTAAAAGTTGGACTTCCCAAAATAGCATTGTAGGCGAAATGTGACTTTATCACAAGAAAATTCACAAGGACGGTAGACCTATTAGGAACTTCTCAAATGGTGAGGAGAAGCTCGACGAACCCTTCAGGGAACACAGTCTCTCTAGCAAATCCCATGAGTGGTGTCCGAACCGGTTTAAGGCAGACACTTATAAGATGTCCACTAAGATCTTGTTGTCAATCAACATCTGATATATCATATGGTTGGCAACTTAAGCCATTATTACGAAGGCATCATCGTGTGGGTGTTAGACCCAAAATGCCTCCTCATTAGTGACTGTTATAGAAAAGTTCTCCCTCTGAATTACCTTCATTGGTCTAAAGGTGCAATACACTTCATATTTGCCATTAAAACCCTTTGCGTCCCTTTCATATGCCTTCCTTGAACGATTCAACTTGCCTCCAACTCCAGGTCCGTCCATAATCATTCTTATGTTTCTGAGTATGTTCCCCGGCTTTAGTGATGTTGAGGGTGCATTTCATTTCCATGTGTCCTTTCTCCCCAGGGGAACTAGAGCATGGGGTTCTGCAGCTTTTGTCAAAAAAATATTTAGCTACCCCCTTTGAATTAAAGCTTCAATCTCATCTTTCAACTCCAAGCACTCATGTCCATAGTCTTTATGATATCTATAAAATTTCTTCTTGATTTTTAATTTGAAGGGTGTTTGCATGGGAATGGTTACTTTAGTAGGTTGTTCCCTTCGATCTGCATCAGCACTTCTGAATGAGTCACGTTAAGGGGGGTGAACCTTTCAAACTTGCTCCTGGAAGGTCGAGGCCTCTGGTTCATTTCTTCATAGCTTCTCTTGTTACCCTGGGAGATGTTTTTCTGATTTTTTCTAAAGTCAGGCCTTCCGCCGCTTCCTATTCGGTTCAAATTCCTCTTGGACTGAATGATTTCTTCTGCAGAGATGTGTTTTTGGCCTCTACTAGCATCTCTGAGAATACTCAAGGTGGGTTCTTAGCTACTGTCCTTATGAAATCCTCTTCGCGTACTCCATCCTACATAGCTTGTATGGCGTGGTCATCGGTGCAGCCCTTTATCTGCATCATCACATTCGTGAACCTTTGGATGTAAGCCTTCAAGGACTGGCTTGGCCTTTCTCTTTGCAACAAGGCACACTGGAAGGAGCACCTTCATGGCTACTTTATCCTTGCACTACATATGGCAAGTGGGAATGTGGTTTTTTCACTAGCTTAACCCCTATGTATTGCACAATGAATGTGCTCTCTAACTGGCTAAAGGAATTGATCGAGCCCGAGCGTAGACTGATAAACAAGGTCCGTCTCACTCCTCTAAGAGTTAAGGAAAAAGCCTGGCGTATGATGGCATCCTCGGTTGCTTTGAATTCCATCTAGACTTTGTAAACCCCTAGGTGCTCCATTGGGTCGATCTTGCCCTCATACCTTTCCACGTTTGCTATTTTAAAGTTTTGCGGAAGGATAGCCCAATGTATCTCCTCTCCGAAGGGTGAGGTTGCTTGTCTTGGTCCAGGAGCATAAGCATAAGGTTGTAGCTGTGGGGCTTGATATCCTCCGAGCATTTGATATCGATGTTGGCTGCAAAACCTCTAGTCTACCTCATCTCTCAATCTTTTTTTCTCTACTTCTAGCTTCTGTCTCTCCTCGGCTTCCACCCTTCTCTTCTTAGTTTCAAAGTTTTGTCTCTCCTCAACTCTGATTCTCCATCTCTCCTTAGTTCGAATATGCACTCTTTTTTTTTCAACTCAGCATATTTCCTACGCTTAATCCGGGACTCTGCGAGCTCCTGCTCCTTTCGCACTCGTCTTCGGGCATTAATGGAAACTCTAAGATTGCTGAGATCCAGATCGTCGTTGGGTGAGGAGAAAATATCACTCACCGACCTCATTCGGGAGCTGCCTTGCTCATCTCCCTGCTATCGGTGTACAGGGGACAAATAGTCTTGTTTCTTCTTGTCTCTTCTGGGGGGGCTTTAGGTATGCCTTTGATGGCCCAAAACTTCTTTGGTTGTGTCGGTATCAGTTCCTGACTTGAGTCTCCATCTCGGTCTACAAGTTCGAGAGTAAATACGTGGTCGTGGAGAATCTACCGGAGCTGGACTCCTCATGGTTTGAGAATTTGGCTCACGTAGGGTCTGTTGATGATGCTCAAGCAAATTGAGGATTTGTCCATCCGATTCTCTAGGTTAGATATCCAGGCTCGCTCCGAGTGTAGGGCTACCCGTCTTTAACTCTGTCTCCGAACCGAAGGCAGCTGTTGTGAAGGTAGTGTTGTTGGTTCAGCTGCTGGGGTTGAAGTTTCTCAGTTCGAAATAGAGCTGGTTCACATAGGTCGCTTGCCCTTAGCTCCTTTGTTGGACGGTTAAGCTCATTCCAATGTGCTTTGTTGCTTCATGTGGGTATCCGACAATTTTTTTTTTAGGTTATGCTCCAGCTAAGTTCGGCTATAGGATGGCAGGTCTCTCCGGAGCTGAAACGGGGCAACTTCTCCAAGTGCTATGGCGTTGTTCAACGATATCTTTTGAAATTTCAAATCCAGGTCTATCCGTAGCTGGACTGAGGTGGCTCGTCGAAGAACTGAATCTCAACTCCTGTTGTTTGTTTGTTTTCTTTCATTTCTTTTTCTTTTCTTGAATATGGTTTCAAAGAAAATAAGAGGAAATAAAATCTAACTAACCGATATAAAATAAACCCATAGTTAGAAACAAAAGAGATAATAAAAGCTGAAATGAAAAGGAATGAAATCAAATGGACGAAAATAACACTTGGCTAAAGAAAAATAAAAGAAAATAAAGAAACCATCAATGGGAGAACAAGATTCGGCCATAGGAAAATAAAGACACCAAGATGCTGCACCAGTAAAAGAGAAAATAGTAAGCTTAAAACTTCCCAAAAATTTCTCAAAATCTCAAGAATATAAGGACAAATAAAAATCGCATAAACAACGAGTAAATAGAAATTATCGATTTCCCATAAACGGCGCCAAGATGTTGTAGCGATTTTTGAGATTTGTCATCATTATGGATTAAGCATTTCGAATCTGCAAAATGGAGAAAAAAGCAACCTGTTAGAGAGGCGCCAGCGGGGTTGCCGGCGTTCATCCTCTAATGGTAAAGTCAGTAAATGACAATCTCATGTGAAAATGTTCTTTCTCTAACATTAAATGGTTGAAGAAAAATGTTCAAGAAAAAGAAGGAGAAATGGAGTTTTCGAGCTCTCTATGTTATTCCAAAACTAGGAGAAGATGAACTGTGATTTCATTTTCTTAATGGTCAAAATCATTCAAAAATGGGAGGAATTAGTCAAAATTAAGTGAAAATTAAAAAGTTAGCTTACCAAAAGAGAGGAAGAGAAAAGATGCAAGGAAAAGTTGCTTTCAAGCATTGGGAGGCGTGTAAGATCAAGATTCTATATTTTTACCATCATTTTCCATATATATCTAGAATCAATGACATTGATTTACTATAAGTAAACCTTATTTAATAGATGAAGGACATGTGATAGGTTGACCAATAGTTTTAAACTTTGTATAATTAAATAATTTATGCCATCAAACTATTTGGACATTTATTAAGCTTAAATTAATAAAATTAATTGGAATTATGAATGATAAAAATTCCCATAACAAAATAATTAATTTTAAAGAAAATCTTTGGATATATATAAATATATATTTTCTAAATAGCCAAAATTTTCATATAATGGGATAGAGCTTCCAAAATATTTTGATATGCAATCTCACTCTTATTTACTTATATAAGCATATTCATATTCGTTTGAATTGGAATGGTTGTCGATTTTATTGAATTTTTTATTTTTATTTTTTTGCAATCTAAACTGTCCATATTTGATTTGGTCAGTTTGGACTTTGGCCTATAATATAGACCAATTTTGAATGCTGCAAAACATATGTTTTTAAATATTTATTATATTTTAAATAATTTAAATTTAATAACTTAAAAATATTAAACAGTGTAACTAATTATAATTAAATATTAATATATACACATAAAAATAAAAATTCAATTTGATACTATTTAAAATGAAAGTTGTCTGAACCAAATGGAGTCAACTTTAAAGTAAAAACTGAACCATACATAGTTGATTAGGTTCAATATATGCCCATCTCTAAGTTCAATACTTGATCAGGATTTTATTTTATTAGCTATTGATTCAAAACTGAGATTTATTAAAAAATAATAATTAAACAAGAGTTAATAATAATAGCAATTACTTTCCATGGTTGGTAAAAAACAAAAGAAAAACAGTAATGGTTCGATTAGGGGAAAGCCCATTAACCCACCGTCTCTCAATCACCCAACCGCTAAGGCCATCCTTTCCATGTGTGACCAAGCACAATCTCCCTGTTATAAACTACCATATCAATTTCTTATTTTACCTGTGCGTGATTAATTATTTTACTACACCTTTTTATCATCTGTACAATGTGAGCTTGGGTGAGACACACAAACACAAGGCTTGGTGTTTTTTTAATCACATAAGTTAACTACTTGTGCATGTTTGATTGTGAACTTTAAGGGAAAAAAGTAATAATAATAAAAAGAAAAAGAACATGTATAAAAATTGTTGTTAACATCGTCGAATATAGCTGACCTGTTTTTTCCCCTTTTTTTGGTCCTCCTTTTCAGTGTGTTTCTTATTTAGTTTAAAAACACACACAAACACAAGTTAGTGCTAATTTATTTAATTAAATTTATTAATTACATGTGAGTACTCGAACTTTTACTCTTTTGGTCAAAGACTAAATTTTTTATCAATCCATCTCTTAACATGACTAAATACCAAAATTTTTGTTATCATCTTCTTTTTTTTTTTGGTAAATAAAATTTTTGTTATCATCATTCTATATATACTTAATCTATTCACATGTATATATACATGTGTATATATATATATATATTTTGTATAAAACTATTCACGCACATTTATATACTCTTGACATGATTTTGTTTTCTTCTATTTTTTCTCTCTTTTATTTGGGTGGTATTTTGTAATATTCGTACATACAGGTAGACTATTATATTTATCAATGGCCACCATAAATTAGGAAAAATTATTTATGTTTTTCTTTTTTGCAGAAATATGAAGTTGGAATTGGTCGTGGTAGGGGTGTGCAAAAAAACCGACTAACCGATTAAAACAACTGATCCAATCCAATCCAACCTGATCGGATCGGTTATTTTAGTGTAATTGGATTAGATCGGTTATGAAAAATTAAAAACCGAAGGTCGGATCGGTTCGGGGTGTTAAAAACCGACCAAAACCGATCCAATCCAAACCGACATTTTTTTTTTTTTTACAAAACATATGAAAATTAGTTTAATATTATTAGTATGTAGGCTTTGTTATATTAGCTTAAATTTAGAGTTTGATTACTCGATTATTGTATTAGTGTAGTAATTTTGTTTTAGTTTAATATGTTTATTTGTCATGTTATTTTTTTAATCATTTATGTGTTAGGTTTTGAAAAAACATATAATTTTTTATGGATTACTTAGTGGGCACTTTATGTGTTAGGTTTTGAAAAAAACATAATTTTTTAAACAAAATTTAAGTACAACAAATTTTTGGTACAAAAAATAGCTCAAATGTCAAATATTTAAAGTTAAAAAAGCTCAAAAATTAAATTTTGAAAAGTCTAAAAAAATTAAATAAAAATTTAAGCGAAACCGATCAACCAAACCGATCCAATCCAATTACTAATTGGATTGGATTGGATTGGATTTAATGTATAGATCGGATCGGATCGGATTGGAAAACAAAAAACCGATCACTAATTGGATCGGATTGGTTATTTCCAAAATAGGTCGGATCGTAACCGATGCACACCTCTAGGTCGTGGGTCACTTATGGAAGGTTAATTTAAATATAATAATAAAATAAAATGTATATGTAATTAGGCTATTTTAACTGCTATTTTCTAATTTTTAGCGTGTTTCGTATATTTATTATTTAGTACTTTTTGTTTTTGACATTTTATTTTGAAAAGTTAATTTTCTTTTGCACCGTTAAATCTCTAATCCATTTTTCATCCAATTTTTTTTTTAAAGTGCAATTTTGACATAATTATGAGTTCCCATATTCAAAAAGCACTAAAAAAAAGCCAAAAAATAAAACATTTTTAAGAATAAAATACTTTTAATTAATAATTATTAAAAAATATAATAACTATTTTAATTTATACAAAATTATGAAGAAAACAAATTGTACAATTAAAAAAAAATTAAAAATTAAAAAAAAAAACAGAGATAAGAGTTTAAAAAGCTTTTTAAAAGCTTTTTATTTTTATTTTTATTTTTTGATGTTTGGATGAGAGGATTCGCCAGATCATCTTTAGAGGAAACAGTTGTTTTAACCATTGGACTATCTCCTCATGCACTAAAATGTTTTTATTCATAAACTGATTTATCACCTTATTAATTTTATTTTACTTCCTTTATTTATTTATTAAAACAAATTATTTTTTTCAACAAATATTATAACATTTAAAAAATTTTATATTGATCATTTCAATTTATATTTAAAAAAATAATATTTTTTTGAAATAGTTACCATGATAAACTTTCAAATTTTGAATTCAAAATTTAGTGCTAAAATCTCCATTCAGTTCAAAATATCGTATGCGGATGCGGGTTTCATAATTATGTTGAGTCTTATTTTGATCTCAAATACTTTACAAAATTTTGAATAAAAAAAGATGGGAGACTAACAATGTAAATAACCTTTAGTTTTAAACTCACATAACTTGCTATATTCTCCTCCACGTCAATTATAAAATGGATGATATGAAGTTGGATTTTTTATTTATTTTATGTTATTTTATATATGCAGAAATATGAAGTTACTCTCTTTAACATCAATCATAAAATGGATTATATGAAGTTTAATTTATTTATCTTTTTCTTTTTTGAAGAAATATGAAGTTGGAATTGGTCGTGGGTCGTATTTTACTTAATTAGATTAGATCTACCACAATACAAGGACATCGTTTTTTGTGGTTACCTTTACAAAATTCCACATTATATTCACAGAAAACCCACAATACAATGAAAAGAAAAATATTCTCTAGCTAATACTAAAGAACGACTAGTTATGAGCAAAAAAGAATCTATCCATATCATCGATACTAGTTGATTGCATTTTTCCTTTCTTTTCAGAATCACAAATTTGATTATATTTGTATAATTTATCTATCTCTCCTACCAAGCAATGGAGGTAAGTTCTTTGAAACCATCTATTTCTCAATTTTACTTCCAATTTTCATTTCATCCTATTTCTCAAAATTCCATCTATTGAGGAAAAAACGAATAAAAGAAATTAAATTTTGCTAGTGCTCAACTTTCAACCCATAACCATTTACGATATCTAATAGGCATGGAAATGTTTTCGCTCGTCAAATTTTTTCTCTACTTTTATAGCAACAAGAATATTTTTTTTTAATATAAGAGTTATATTAGAAAGCTTATGAAGCCTAATAAATGAGTTTATTTATTTTATTTTATTTTATTTTTTTATTAAATACTTTTAAATGCAATAAATTTTAAAAATTTACTAAAAGAATATAATTAAAATACTAAAATATACTCGATTGTTATATTTTGTATAACATTTTTTTTTATTTTTTTTAACCCAATAGTTAATGTTATAAAATCCAAAGCCATTTAAAAAAAATAAAAATATTTTTGTTGGGGAGCTTATGGAAGCCAACATATATGTTTCCCTATACAATAATAGTTATTTATAGTTATTTTCTTATATAGGACTTATGGTTTATAATTATGCAAGATTTGTTACTTTTAGCTATTTTGAATGACGAAAACGTCACTAATAATAACTATTAATAACCCTTTTCGTGCCAATTTTATTCGGGATTTTAGATTAAAAAACTTATATATATATATATAAATCTTCCCACTAGTGAAAATTTCTTCAAACTAGCAATGCTTGTTAAGAAAAAATATTAAACGTGGGAGATTTTAATTAGATTCCTTTTCTTTTCCACATCTAAGAGAATAAAAAAGAAATAAATATTTTTCTTTTTTTTGATGAATAAATAACAAAAAAAAAAAAGATACTTTTTTTTTTTATAAATGTAGAGCAATGTTACATATACTAAATTTATTAATTAAATTTTTAATATATAAAAATGTGATAATTTATAAAAGTGTAATACTAAAATAAAGCTAAAACTCTAATAAAGAATAATAAATTATTCAATAGTAATTATTTAAAATGTTACATAGCATAGCATGTATTTTATTATAAATAATATTTTTTTATTTATTAATAGTTGATAAATTAATAATTTTTTATAATGATAAAATATAAATGGAATTAAATAATACTGGATATTAAAAAAATTAATTAAAAAATTTGTTGACTTTAAAATTACTCTTAAATGTATCACTTTTTTTTATTTTTTTTATTTATATTTTTGCCTTATATTTATTCTTTTGGGTATATATATATTTTTTTTTTGCCTTATATTGATGCAACATTTATGGCATGTGACGGGCAACAATAAATATGATATGCAATTCACCTTTTATATATGGTCATTATCACACAGAATCATCAATATTCCACCACTGAGATCTGGGAAAATGCTATTCTAAAATATAAAAATTATAAAAAGAAATTTTTCTGGAAAATGACTTTTAAGCGAAAAGAAAAAAAGAGATGTGGAAAATCACCCATCAAAATCTTAAAACTTACTTTAAAATTCTCGTACAAAATTAATTAAAACCTGAAATCTGCCAGTGATCTCTTGTGGCGGAGAGAATCATGTGCAATTCCAACAAGTTTACGTGTCTACTCTGCGACAACATGTGTCAGAAACCCACATTTGCACAATCCACCAACGCTATAAAACATATCTAATTTTGTTTTCCATAGCAAGCTCTGATAAATCTCTCTGAAATTATAATCTGTGTGTAACCTTAGGTGTTTGTGAAAATGTCGCAGTTAATGGACAAGGCAAAGAACTACGTGGCCGAGAAGGTGGCAAACATGAAAAAGCCGGAGGCAAGTATTACAGACGTGGATTTCAAGAAGCTGAGCCGAGACTCGGTGGAATACCTTGCCAAGGTCGCTGTGAGCAACCCTTATGGCCATTCCATTCCCATCTGTGAGATCTCTTATACCCTCAAAAGCTCTGGCAGGTAATTTGATCAAATTTCTTAATCATCAACTTCGCATTTTTCTCATGTATATTCCATTCTTCTTGACGACTATTATTTTTTATTATTCTTTTATTCTCAAAGAGTAAATTGTTTGGTGATACATAATTTTTTCCTTCACTACGAGAACAAAGAAACAAATATTCAGCTGAAATTTTGTTTTTGATTTTTGATTTTTGATTTTGTTTTGTTTTGTTTTATTTTTGTTTTTGTTTTAACTTTTTGATTATCTTTCTTGTTTGACTTTGTAAATAAATTTATTCTAGCTAGAAAAAAATATCCATATCCATTTGAGGTTGGTAGACTGTGGATCTAGCATGGCCCAAACTCTAGTTTTGTAATACTTTTTTTTTTTTTTAAGTTTTTATTATTATATTGCATTCATTGAATAAATAAATAAAAACCAAAAGGAAAAAAAAATTCTAAAATGAATTAATATACATATATAATAAAACCGTTAATTTTGTAATTTACTTGTCATTGAAATATCTTTTCTTTTTATTATTAAAGTGATTGGATCTTTTAAGTAACAACATGTGTACCCAGTTAGTTTTTATCTAGTTGGAAATATTATATCCTTATTGCTATTATTATTATTATTATTATTTTTAATTTATCAATCTGATTAATAATAATTTAATATTTGTATTGCTATTAAAATATCTTCGCTTAATATCATGGATAAAAAATAAAAAATTTTCCATGCAATTTTGTGGAAATTTTAATTTTTCCATGCTATAAAAAATATATATTTTTTTTAAAAATTACGGGTATAATTTTTAATTTTTTTTAAAATTTTTAATATTTTTATGATATTTTCACAGTATTTTTTATTAAAAATTTTATGTTAATATCTTCATAATTTGATAAAAAAAAAATCATAATTTCCATATAACTTTTTTGAAATATTCATGCAAAATTTTAAAATATATGTGAAAATTTCCAGAAAAGTCATTAATTTTCCTTTTAGAATTTTAAAAATATTATGCATATTTTTTTAAAATATAAAAACTATAATAATTTATAATTACTAAAAAAATTAAAATGATATGCTTTCAGCTATAACATACTACAACATGAGTATATATATTTTAAATTATAATTTTTTTTAATTAAAATCATAATTTTATATTATTTTTATTTTTTCTTCTGTTTTTTCAATCATTTTATCATTGTTTTTAATTTGTTTATAGATGAGTAGTACACGAGTTTTGTCATTTGGAGCGTATTGTGCAAAAGAAAACATAAATTTTTGGTGTACAACATAACAATAACAATAATATAATATCAATATAGTTGGCATATTAATAATTATATACAAAACTATTAAAAAGATATGTCTTTTGATTAATATTTCTTTTAAATACAACAGTTAAAATTTCAACCATCAAAAAATTATATATGTATTGAATCATATTTAAGTAATTATATATTTGTATTGTTATTTTAATTAATTAATAACTCATCACTTAATAATAATATTTTTATTACTGTCAATTATAGATATATGTTTTTTGATTATGAAAAATATTTTTAATTTTATAGTTAAATTGATAATGTATTTTAATAAATAAGTATGTCATTAAATTTTATTAATTTTTTTTTTATATTTTTTTAAAAATTTATGTCATTTCGATATCGATATTATATTGATACTAATATATTTATCTTTGCCTATTATATTTTTATTGAATAGAATTTATAAAAACTTTCGATTCCAATAGGAAAGCTTTACCTTTCTCTTTCTTATTAGCTTTCCTTCCTATACCATATACTTGTCCATATATGTATAAGGAAAATTCGAAAAATAAAGTTATTTGCATTCATGACTGAAAATTTAGTTTTAATAATAATATTTAAAATTTATCACTAACAATATATTTTCTATTTTAATAAAAATAAAATATTTATTGTAAAAGTACCCATATATACTCTCGAATACTATCAATTATTTTTAACGTACTGACAAAAAAAATAAGCACTACAAATTTCACAATATTAATCCCTGCCATAGTGGTAATGGGCTAGGAATAAATTTAGAAAATTAAAAAAAATGAGAAGTGTGAATAATAAAATATGAAATATAATTTATTTATTGTAGTCTGTAATTTGTGTTTTAATAATAGGGTAATTGCAACGGGGACAATACCGGACCCAGGATCAATAGCAGCGAGCGACACAACGAATTTGGAAGTGCCAGTGAAAGTGGCACATAGCGTGTTGGTGAGCTTGGCAAGAGATATCGGTGCTGATTGGGACATTGACTATGAGTTGGCTTTGGGACTCATCATTGACCTTCCTCTTATTGGAAACTTTACCATCCCTCTCTCTACCAAGGGAGAGATCAAGCTTCCTACTCTCTCTGATATCTTCTAATTTATTACCTCTAATCTACCTTTTCAAACTTTCTTACCTTTTTTATTTTGGGTAAATCAAACTTCCTGTACCTTAATTTCCTTAATTGTATCTTTTCTAATACTCTACACATAATTAGTTAAATGAAGTGGGTATGTTCTGTTTCTCTACCTCATTCTGTCTCTCTTTTTCCATTTTTCTAATTTTTATTTTTATTTTTTGTGTTTTGCTTGGGTTTTGGGGTTCGGTTGGATCCCCTAAATATTTCAACTGTTTTTGTTTTGTTCATAACTCATAAGTGCCTTGGTTATAACTTAGAACTATACTTCGGTGTAGAATTCTGTGCCTTGATAGGACAGAATAAAAATTAATCCAATATTTTGTTTGGTGTAAATAGGACTAGATTAATTTTTATAATAATTAATAAAAATCAATATGATTTTACTATATATTATATTAATTTTTTAACAGAAAAGAAAACAAATTTTTTTTTTTTTTCGTCTCAGCACCTAGACAAACAGTGGAAACCGAAATCTAGCTGCGAGATGAGTCACCACGGCACCTGGAGGAACCGAAGCTCAGGTCCTGGATGAGCTGAAGTAGAACCCAGCTAAACCTAACCGAACCAAGCTGAAGCAGAACCTAGCTGAACCTAACTAAACCGAGCTGAAGCAGAACCTAACAGAACTTGACTGAACCTAAGCGAACCGAGCTGAAGCAGAACTTAGCTGAACCTAATAGAACCGAGTTGGAGCAGAACCTGAACAAAGATGCTAGACACCCATTTGGAGCAGCTGGTTCGAGGAGCTTGACGGAGGTTTGAGCCACCTCAGTCGAGCTTCAGCCCAGTCCCGTGGCTTCTGCTCAGGTCCTTTTAAGCTCAGACCCTAGCTTCAGCCTTGGTCCCGTAGCTTATGCTCAGGCCCCAGCTTCAGCCTCGATCCTCCGTCCCGTGGCTTCTGCCCAGGCTCCAACTTCAGCCTCTTTCTCGTGGCTTCAGCTCAGAACCCAGCTTCACCCCCGGTCCCGTGGCTTTCTCTCAGGCCCCAGCTTTAGCCTCGGTCTAGTAGCTTCTGCCCATGTCCCAGCTTCAACCTCTGTCCCGTGGCTTCTGCTCAGGCCCCAACTTCACCCCCGGATCTGTGGCTTCCCCTCAGGCCCCAGCTTCAGCCTCGGTCTCTTAGCTTCCGCCCAGGTCCCATTTTCAGCCTTGGTCTCGTAGCTTCTGCTAAGGCCCTAGCCTCAGTCCCGCGGCTTCTGCTTAGGCCCCAGCTTCAGCCTCGGTCTCGTAGCTTCCGCTAAGGCCCCAACCTCAGTCCCGCAACTTTTGCTCAGGCTCCAGCTTCTACCTCGGTCCCCCAACTTCTGCTCAGGCCCCAACTTCAACCTCTGTCTCGTAGCTTCCGCCTAGGTCCCAGCTTCAGCCTCGGTCTCGTAGCTTCCGCACGGGCCCCAGCTTCAGCCTTAGTCCCGCGGCTTTCCGCGCAGGCCCCAGCTTCAGCCTCAGTCTTGCGGCTTCTGCTGAAGTCCCAGCTTCAGCCTCGGTCTCGTAGCTTCTGCCCAGGCCCCATCTTCAGCCTCCGTCCCATGGCTTCCGCTCAGGTTCTAGCTTCAGCCCCCGTCCCGCAGCTTCTGCTCAGGTCCCAGCTTCAGCCTCAGTCCTGCAGCTTCCGCTCAGGCCCAGCTTCAGCCCCAGTCCCATGGCTTCCGCTCACACCACAGCTTCAGCCTCGACCATGTGGCTTCTGCCCAGGTCTTAGCTTCAGCCTCGGTCCCGTAGCTTTCGCTCAGGCCCCAGCTTCAACCTCAGTCCCGCGGCTTCCGCTTAGGCCCCAGCTTCAGCCTCGGTCTCGTAGCTTCCGCTCAGGTCCAAAGTCTCGATCTAATCCTTCGGCTTCCTCCAAGACCTCGGCCTAGTGCCTCGGCTCCCACCCGGGTCCGAGCTTCGACTCAGTTCCATAGCCTCAGCTCTGTTCCATGGCCTTTGGCTAGGTCCCAGACCTCAGCCCAGCATCGAGGCCTCCGCCCAGGTCTCAGACCTCGGCCTGGTCCCTCAGCTTCTGCCCAGGCCCGAGCCTCAGCCCAAGTCTCGAGCTTCAGCTACTTGCTAAGCTCCAGCTTTTGACGTACTGGAAATTTTGGAAGAGTCTTGCTGAAATTCCACTGCTAGACGAGCTGCCTCAGTTCAACTTTGGATGTACTTGAAATTTCAGAGGAGATCGCTGCTAGAAAAGTTGCCGAGTCCCAGCTGCTAAAAGACCTGCTCAATTTTAGCTACTTGAGGAGTTGTCAAGTTCCAACTCCGGAGAGACCCACCACTTTGCAGCCGGACTGAGCTGGAGCAGAGCCTGAAAAAAAATGCCGGATACCTACCTGGAGCAACAGGACACACTAGACGAAGCTGAATCGTCCAACAGAGAAGCTAGAGGCAAGTGACCTATGAGGACCAACTATGTTCCGAACTGAGAAATTCCAACCCCGGCAGCGGAACCAACAACACTACCTTCACAGCAGCTGCCCCCAGCTCCGAGGGGGAGTGAAAAAAGGGTAGCCTCAGACTCGAAGCAAGCTCGGATATCCAACCTGGAGAATCAGATGGACCAGATCATAAATTTGCTTGAACACCATCAACAGACCAATTGTGAGCCCTTTTCCCATACCAAAAAGAGCCCAGCTCCAGTAGACTCTCCACGGCCCCGTGTTAACTCTCGGACCCGTGGAGATTGAGGGAATACTAGAGGAAGAGCTGGGAACTCAAGTCAGATACTTACACCGACACAACCAAGGAAAGTTCAGACCATCGAAGGCTTACCCAAAGCCACCTCCGGGCAAGACCAGGAGAAACCCTGCGTAAAACTATCTATCCCCGGCACGTTGTTAGTCAGGAGACGAGCGAGGCATCTCTTGGATGAGATCAGTGAGCGATGCTTTCTCCTCACCGAATAATGACCTAGACCTCAGCAATTGATTGTGCAGAGTCCCAAGGTGAACATAGGAAATGAGCCGAGTTGGAAGAAGAGGGAGCACTTGTCCAAGCTGAGGAGAGGCAGAGGATTCGAGCTGAGGATAGACAAAGGATCCGAGCTGAGGAGAAGCAAAAAATTGAGGCAGAAGATAGACAGAAATTCAAAGTTGAGAAAAGGAGGTTGGAAGCTGAAGAGGCACAAAGGTTCGAAGCTGAGAGAAAGAGATCGGAGGATGAGGCGAACATGAGGTTCCGTAGCGAACAACAGTATCAAGTCTTGCACCCACAACCCTATGCCTATGCACCTAAGCCAGGCAAGAGACCTCACCATTTGGGATAGAGATTCGTCGGGTTAGGCTCCCTAAGGACTTGAAAATGCCAAGTGGGGGAAGGTATAAAGGCAGGGGGGACCCAGCGGAGCACATAAAAGCCTATAAGGTGTTGATGGAATTCGAAGCTGCTGAGGACGCCATCAAATGCCGGGCTTTTCCTCTAACCCTCGGAGGGATAGCACGAACCTGGTTCACCAGCCTACGCCTTAGATCAATTAATTCTTTCGGCCAGTTAGAGAGCGCTTTCATGGTGCAATTCATAGGAGCAAGGCCAGTGGAAAAGCCACCATCTCACTTGTATTCCGTTGTGCAAGGAGAGAGTGAGTCCTTGAAGGTGTATGTTCAGAGGTTTTCAGATATGATGATAGAAATAGAGGGCTGCATTGACGATCGTGTAATGCAAGCCATGCAGAATGGAGTTCGTGATTAAGACTCCATAAGGACAATAGCTAAGAATCCACCCCGAACATTCTCAGAATTGTTAATAAAAGCCCATAAACAAATTTCTGCAGAAGAGATCATTCAGTCCATGAGGAACTTGAACCGAAGTGGAGGTAGCGGAAGGTCTGACGTTAGGAGGACCAACACTTAACGCCCTGAGAGCAGCAACATCGACCTACCATTTGATGATTAAGTTTCCAACCGAAGGAGGGGGTGTCAGCTCAGTGCGGGGAGACTAATACGAATCCATGCAATGCTATGCCACAGCTCTTCGTGAGAAGGATGCCTATGTTGAGACATTGCCCATCTTTTTGACCTTCAGACAAAAATGTCCCGAGATGCGTCTCGAGAGGCTTAATCACCTAATTCGAACAATGTCCTCCGAGCAGAAATGATCTGAGCCAGCATCGACCCCCGAGTAGAAATGCTCCGAGCCAGCGCGGAACCTAACGCCCAAAAAGAAATCACGGAGACGAAAAATCATCCTCTGAGCAGAAATGTTCCAAGCCATACCTCGAAAGAACTACTTCACCAGCACCACCTAAGACCAGCGAAGAAAAAGCTTTACCAGCTCCTAAAGTTGGCGCGGATGCGGTAATTGAAGATTTATTGATGATGGAGGTCCAGACGGCTGATAAGAAGCTTTCTAGAAAGAGAGGTGGATGACAGGCAGCAATGGATGCTTCGAGGAGAACCACTGGAGGAACTCACAAGCATCCAATTAGACCCAAAGGACCCAGCGAGAACCACGAGTATTGGCACAATGCTTTCATCGGAGCTGAAAGAAGCGCTTGTAGAGTTCCTAAAAGCCAATTAAGATGTTCTTTCCTGGTTCCACAAGGATATGCTTGGAATAAACCCGAAGGTGATGGTGCACAATCTAAATGTAGATCGCAGCTTCGATCCAGTTCCGTGGCCTCTGCCCAGGACCCAACTTCGGCCAGATCCCATCTTTGGTCCAATTTCATGGCCTCCGCCCAGGTTCCCAGCTTTGGCCCAGTTCCATGGCCTTCTCCCAGGTCCTAGCTTAGGTCCAGTCTTGTGGCCTAGGCCTAATCCCGTGGCCTCCGCCCATGACCTAGCTTCGGCCCAGCTTCTGAGCTTCGGCCCAGGTCCGTGGCTTCAGCCAAGGTCCTTAGTCTTTGGTCAGATCTTGAGCTTTAGCCCAGATTCGTGATCTCCACCTAGGTCCCGAGCTTCGGCCCAGCTCCATGACGCGCTGCCTCGGTGCAGCTCTAGATGGACCCGAAACTTCGGAAGAGAGCACTGCTTAAATTCCGTTACTGGATGCGCTGCCTCTGTCCAGCTATGGACAGACTTGAAACTTTAGAAGAAAGTATCACTGAAATTTCGCTACTAGACGAGTAGCTTCAGTCCACTTCGGACGGAAATGAAACTTTGGAGGAGATTGCTGCTGGAAAGGATGCTGAGTCCCAGGTGTTGGAAGACCTGCTGAATTTTAACTCCAAGAGGAGTCGCCAAGTTCCATCCTTGAACGAACCTGAACCTAGACTTGGACTTGGAATTTCAGAGGAGATCATGGAGAGAAGACCTGCTGGTTTCAGCTCTTGGAGGAGTTGCCAAGTTCCGTTCCCAAACAGACCTGAACCTGGACTTGGACCTGGACTTTCGGAGGAGATCACTACGAGAAGACCTACTAGTTTCAGCTCTTGGAGAAGTCTCCAAGCTCGAGCTTCGAACGGATCTGAACCTGGACTTGGAATTTCAGAGGAGATCACTGCTGGAAAGGCTGCTGAGTCCTAGCTGTTAAAAGACCTGCTAAATTTTAGCTGCTGGAGTAGTTGCTGAGTTCCAACTCTTGAAGGATCTGAAACTTCGAAGGAGATTCTTGCTGAATTTCACAACCTAGAAAAGTCGCTCAGTTTCAGCTCTAGAGAGACCTGCCATCCTGTAGCTGAATTTAACCGAAGTAGGACCTGAAGAAAATCTAGAACACTCATCTGGAGCAACAAAGCACACTGGACAGAACTAAGCTGTCCAACAGAGGAGTTGGAGGCAAGCAACCTATGAGGACCAGCTCCATTCGCAACTGGGGAACCTCAACCCCAGCAGCTGAACCAACAACATTACCTTCACAGGAGCTACCCCCAGCTTAGAGATGAAGTACAAGATGGGTAGCACCACTCTCTGAGCGAGCCCGACTATATGATTTAGAGAATCAAACGGACCAGATCCTCAATTTTTTTTAGTGCAATCAGACCCACTGCGAGCCTAATTCCCAAACCATGAGAAATGGGAACTACTCGTCCCTGGCGAGTAGGCAAGTGGGAGATGAGCGAGGCAGCTCCCGGATGACGACGGTGAATGATACTTTTTCCTCTTCAAACAATAAGTTGGACAAAGATCATCTCAACCTATCCTTTGATACAAGAAAGCGGGCACACGAAGAAAATGCCATCTCGACCATTGGTGTTCACCTCGGTCCACAGGATGAGGTGAGCTACCATCTACTGACGTCTCGACTTTTGGAGTTCAGACTTGACCAGAAAGGCTAAGTACCCTAGAAGCTGAATGCTCTCCGAGCTAGATGCTTTCTGAGCGTAGCTCGGATTTGACTAGGGGGCTAAGTCCCCCAGATGCTGAATTCTCCCCAAGCTGGGCTTGGATCGACCAGGAGCAGGAAGCTACCTAAGCTAGTCTTAGAACGACCAGGGGGCTAAAATCCCCCAGGAGCTGAAGGCTCCCCAAGCTGGGCGACCAGGAGCTATAAGCTAGAACATCCATGAAGCTGAGTGCCTCAGAGGCTGAAGGCTCTCCAAGCTGGGCTTGGATCGACCAGGAGCTGGAAGCTAGAACAGGCAGAAAGCTGAGTACCCCAGAGGCTGAATGCTCCCCGAACTGGGCTCGGATTTGACCAGGAGCCGGATGCTTTCTGAGCGTAGCTCGGATTCAACTAGGGGCTAGGTCCTCCAAAGGCTGAATGCTCCCCAAGCTGGGCTTGGATCGACCAGGAGCCGGAAGCTACCTGAGCTAGTCTTAGAACGACCAGGGGCTAAAAACCCCTCAGAAGCTGAAGGCTCCTCAAGCTGGGCTTGGATCGACCATGAGTTGGAAGCTACCTGAACTAGCCAGAAGCTTAAGGCTCCCCAAGCTGGACTTGGATCGACCAGGAGCTGGAAGCCAGAGCAGCCAGGAAACTGAGTACCCCAGAGGCTGAATGCTCTCCAGCTGGGCTCGAATTCGACCAAAAGCCGACCGCTTTCTGAGCTGGCCTTAAAATTCTTGAAATTCGCGCATATGGCTGGTAAACAGGTATTTTGTATCTCTTAAATTGATTCAATCTAAAAGATTACATCAATTTGGAGGCTATTGTTGTGGGGTTTTTCCACCCATATGTAGACCCATCCCCTTTAGTCATCAGATGTCCAAAAATTGTTGTGGGCCATAGAACTATAATATTTTAAGCCCATAAACAATATTAAGCCATGACATTTGTCATCCATCTAGAAAGTATGGTTTTTCATTGGTAAATCATAGCATTTGATGAGAAAATATATAAAGAAAGATGCAAAGGAAAGAGGGGAAACAAGCTTTTTCACGCAGCCCAATGAGCCACAAACCCTTCCCTCTCTCTTTTTCTCCACTTTCTCTCTCTCTCTCTCTCTCTCTCTCTCTCTCTCTCTCTCTCTCTCTCTCTCTNTCTCTCTCTCTCTCTCTCTCTCTCTCTCTCTCTCTCTCTCTCGGGCATATCCCATTTTTGGGGTTTTGAGACTGATTTTGACTTGATTTGGACCAAACCATTAAAGCAAATATGGTTACTATTCATCATCTTCCTCATTGGTTTTCTTAAAAACCAACCAGTCCTATTTTCTCCTCTCATTTTCACCATTTTTCCATTTTCTACATCATTTCAAGTTATTTGTTCTTATCAATGGAAAACATGACTAACTTTGGCATCGGAGGGGAAATGCTGGCCACCACACTGGTGCCCCTCTGACTGGTTTTCTTCCCATTTTCTTGCAGATTCAAAAAGTCCGGTTTAAAACGAAAAATTGCCACAACAAATACCATTAATTAGCACTAATAAAGATTTAAAATAAACAAATTGTACATAGTTAAATAGGAATTAAATAACAAAAACCAATCCGTTATCAAATGGAAGGTAAATTGATAAGAGTAAACCGAAAACGAATAAAAAACAGATGCATATCAACAAATAGTATGGGTTAACTAAACTCTTGTTAACTTCACCAACATGACAAAGCCATGTGTTAGGACAAAAATCAACAACGTGCCACTTTCCTTTATTATTACAGAACTTCCTCTTATA